>LTAE01000469.1:0-47007 GCA_001647135.1 Pontederia paniculata | reverse complement strand
GGGTGGCGCGGGCTGCGGGCGCTCGTCGCCGCCTGCCCGCTACTGGAGGCCGTGGACCTCGCGCACTGCGTCAGGGTCGGGGACCGGGAGGCCGCGGCGTTGGCGGAGGCCCGGGGCTTGCGGGAGGTCAGGCTGGACAAGTGCCTGCGGCTGACGGACGTCGGGCTCGCCCAGATGGCGGTTTCGTGCCCCGCCCTGGAGAAGCTCTCCGTCAAGTGGTGCATGGAGATCTCCGACATTGGGATCGACTTGCTCGTCAAGAAGTGTCGCGATCTGCGAGTCCTGGACGTCTCGTACCTGAAGGTTTGGTTCTTTTCTTGTTGTAGTTGAAAGATCGCGTTTTTTTTATAATTGGATTAGTATTATATCATCGTGGTTATTTAGACTAGTGAAAGTTGGCATTTTTTCCCTCATTGCATCAAGTTAAACTTATGTTTCTAAAATTTGTGTTCAGGTGACAAACAAGTCTCTCGAATCCATTTCTTCTCTGGAGAAGCTCGAAGTTTTGAATATGGTAGGATGCTCCAATATAGATGATGAAGGCTTGAGATTTCTCAGCAAGGGAAATGGCTCCCTGCAGGTACCTTCACTCATATTTTCTTCATCTATCTTCATTCTACTTTTTCATGTCTGTGTAGTCTCTTAATAAAAAAAATTTCTTGAATTACCGTTCGTTCTTTCTCTCCAATTCGGATTTCACATTTTACTTGCTTGATGTGGCGATTGAATCCTTCTCCTTCAAAAAACGGAAACAAAGATTCATTATGAAGTAGTTGCATTTAGCAGACAAAGATTTCGCTGGACCTGAGCTTTAGATTAGTTCCCATGGCAAAATTCGCAGTTTCAGACAGACTTGTTGATCATTTATTAATTGTTAATTTGTAGCTTCAGACGGACTTGGTGACCATTTATTAATTGTTTCTTTATTCAGCATTGATTTATTACACTCTATTTACTGCAGATTATTGATTTTTCTCGGTGTGAGAATGTGACATCAGTCGGTTTTGCCTCTGTAATAGAAGGACACAAGTTTCTCAAGAAGCTTAATTTAGGGGACTGTTTTTATGTGAGTAGACTTGAAATTCTTTATGCCATTCTCTTTTTTCTTTTACTCATTTTTGTGGTCTTATTTGTTGCAGGATCTTGAGCCAGCATTCCTTTCTAAGTTGAGTGTCTTAAAAGAGAGTTTAACCATATTAAAACTTGATGGATTTCAAGTTTCAGCTGCAATTCTTCAGGTAATTGGTGTTAGCTGCAAGAATTTGTGTGAGATTGGACTTAGTAAATGTAATGGAGTGACTGATGAAGGCATCTCTGTGCTTGTAAGAAGCTGTTCCCATTTGACAACAATTGATCTTACTTGCTCTCATCTGCTCACGGATAAAGGACTTACTGCATTGGCAGACCAATGTAAGGAACTCACATGCATACGTTTAGAGTCGTGCAATCTAATAACTGATCAGGGTCTTGACAGAATTGGGACTTCATGCTCCAATCTTGAAGAAATAGATCTCACCGATTGTGCTATAACAGATGCTGGTACATTCATTGTCCAACTTCAACTCGTAGCAAAGTTTATTTCTTATGCATAAAAATATGTTATCTTTGAATAACTTGGCATTTATATATGTTTCTGATCTGCAGCAATGAAACATTTATCTAGGTGTTCAAAGCTAATTGTCTTGAAACTAGGTCTCTGTGATAAAATTTCCGATGAAGGTCTCTATTACATTGCATCCAACTGCAAGAATCTTCATGAACTTGATTTGTACCGGTAATGGCCATTTTCTAGTGTAAATTCATTCCTTAGGTTACATTGACGTATTCTAAGATATATTGCAACATCTTGACAGCTGCACCAAAATCACTGATGGTGGATTAGCTGGAATAGCTACTGGCTGCAGAAAGCTGCAGAGGTTAAATTTATGCTACTGTAAACAAATAACTGATCGGGGGTTGAGGTATCTAAGTTCGTTGAAAGAACTGCGTGAACTTGAGCTGAGAAGTCTAGTCCGTGTTACTAGTCTAGGGATAATGGCAATTGCAGTTGGTTGTAAGGGCCTTATTGAACTAGATTTGAAGCGCTGCTCGTCGGTAGATGATGCTGGCTTCTGTGCTCTTGCTCAATATACTGAAAATCTCAGACAGGTACATGCCTAATGATCTTCATTTTTTCTTGCCCCTTGTATCAAGAAAGTTCTGACATGTATTTTTCGTCGCTGTGCAGATTAATATCTCGCACTGTCATGTTTTGGGAGTGGGCTTGTGCAAGCTGCTTAGGACTCTGAAGTGCCTTCAAGACCTGGATCTTGTGAATCTCTCCCTGGTTCCGGCTGAGGAGTTTGAGGTCGCGCTTAGATCTTGCTGTGGAAGGTTAAAGAAGCTGAAGTTAATGGGCATAATGAGGCATCTGCTTTCTCCTGGCCTCATTCTGATGTTGCAAGCTCGTGGATGCCGAATTCGATGGATTGATAAGCCTCTCGTCTTGAGTCCGTAGAGGGGAAGTGCTATCTTTTTTCTTCTGTAAAATTATAAGCTTGTCGTCTGGTTCCATCGGCTTGTTTTTGGCACACTTCTCTTTTCAGTTTAGTTATAACCAGTTATTTCTTCTTCTCCCTTTTTTTGTGAACAATCAGTTATTTCTTGCTTCCTGCAAATTTCGCCGCATGCTTCAATACATGTATCCTGGACCTTGTAAAAGACAGTTTGAGACTCTCTATGTAATATGCATAGTGCTCGATCCCATTATGTTCCTTTCAGAACCTTCACCTCCAAATTACTTATTTTAACTTGTGTCATATCTAAATTGCAAGCAAGTGTTGTCAATCTCCCATCTAATTAAAGCTTCGTATCGACATTTTCAATAAAAAAAAGAATACTTCTTTCTTCCTCACTTTTAATGATTACTCATATCATGAGAATAAATAGCCCATTTCTTTCATTTTAATAATCTTACTTTTCTTTCATTTCTATTGTGGGAAAAAAATTAAAGAAAAGTATATGCAGCAAAACTTTAGTATATTTGATTATTATAAGACACAATGTTCAAATTTTAGTATCAATTGGTTGATTCGAATTTACGTAAATGTAGAAGACTTGGGTTAAGAGGAAGTAGCTAGTTAGTAGGTTTCATAATAAAAATTTTAGTCTTTCTCTCAAAACGTGTTTTGCTCTCTTCTTCTTCTTGTGTTACTTGTTCTTCTGAGAGTTCTTCCAATGGCGTGCTTAAAGGAAGTGGATTAGATTAGGTGTTCTAACATGGTATCAGAGCCTGCGCTTGAAGGAAGTTGCAAATCTGGAGGTTCCATTCATTTATTGATCGGATCGTGTTATTTCTGTTTAGATTATTCTTGTGCTTGAACTCCTCTTTTAGATCTGTGTTTGAAGTTATGGCTCATTGTGGATCTTTTCTTTCGATTTGCTATTTCAAGTTGTGATTTCAAGTAATATGCAAAGTATTATTAGAATTTCTTGAAGAATTTGCAAATGTCTAGGGATACAACCACTTCTTCATCAATTACAACTGATATTATAAGCCTTTTGTTCCTAAGTGCATCAGATTCCTTGGTTTGTTGTTAACCACACACCAACTAATTGATGCTAATAACTATGCAGTTTGGAGTAGTTCCTTGAATAATTCTCCGATTGCAAAGAACAAACAAGAGTTCATGGATAAATCTTGTACAACTGAACAATTTGATGTAACCATATACTCACATTGAAAATGTTGTAATGCCTAGTAGTGTCTTGGATCACTAGTACTGTGACTAAGGGCATAGTGAGTAATGTTACTTATACTCAAGATGCATATGTTGTTTGGAAGGATATTAAGGAACATTTTGATAAAGTGAATGACATAGAATATATTCAGTGCAAGGGAGATTGATTAACTTAAGCAGGGAAATTTGTCTATAGCAGATTACTATTCGAAACTAAAAAATCTTCGAAAAGATTTAGCTGCTATGGTTTCTACTCTTCTTGTGTTGGATGTTTTTAAAGATTATTTAGGATATTTGGTTCAACAAAAACTTTATAAGTTCTTAATGAGTTTGAATGAATCTTTTCATCATGTTAGAACACAAATCCTTCTTAGAGCCCAGTACCTTCCATCAATCAGGTTTATGATATGCTTATTGAGAAAGAGCAACGACAGAAAAAATGTAGTTCAATGTTTCAACCAACTGATTAGACAACCTTTTTTGGAGCAAAGCCACAAAATACAAGAATTAAGCCGAAAAGAGATTACAACATTATATGTGATTTTTGCAAAAAAAAAAAAATACCAGGACACAAAAGAGAACAATGCTATAAGATAATTGGTTTCTCTACTAACTTCAAGTTTAGTAGACCAATATTTCAAGGAAATGCTAATGCCATAGTTATAGATACGGCTGATAAGATTGTTCTTCCAAAAAATAAGAAGCCATTTTTTACTGATGAACAATGTAAACAACTTTTGGCTTTGCTGAACAAAGGGATAGAAACTTCATATACAATAGTTAATATGACAAGCATGAGTCAACAATTTTTTTTATAACCTTAAAATTTTGTGATATTAGACACAAGAGCTTCAAATCATATGACAACTCATCTAGAGTGGCCCGTTGATGTTAAACAAGCAAAACATAAGATGTACCTTTAGTTCCTGGTTTCAAATTCAACTTAGATTCAGTCTTACAACTCACTAAGACCCCATTTAGCTACAGAGCTCATGTAGATGGATTAATTATTTTTAGTCCATCAATTCGTCCCAATGCCTTAATCGAATAAAAATAAACATAATCCATGTGAGAGAAAGAATAGTTTGCTCTCTGATTTTTATTTCTTGCACAATAAATGTTGTGGACCCCACTAGATGAAAAAATAGTTGTTTGATTTAAATATAGGGAATAAGACCTTAATCTTGATCTTATTTCCCAACCAAACAAGGACTAAAGATTTATCATGTGCAATAGTATTTACTTCTGATTCCTGTCTAATTCACGACCAATCTAGGGCAAGGAGACCCTGATTGGTAAGAAGAGGAAAGGACTTTACTACCTGGATACCAGTCTATAGCATCCTACTGAAACTCGTGCGGTTCATGAGCTAGGATTAACAAGGTCTCATGTGGAACTTTAGCATAGAAGAAAGAGGCATATGCTTATAGTCAGATTAAGATTTCTTTCTGAAATAAAATCTTCAACTGAAAAATAATGTTCAATTTCATTGTTTGTCCTCTCTCTATACAAAATAAACTTCCTTTTCCAAATACTTGTAAAAGAAGTAGTTCCAAAAGGCTTGAGTTTCTTTATGTGGACACTTGGTGTCCATTTAAATATCCTACTCACGACGGTCATAAGTTTTTTTCTAACTGTTGTGATTTTCATAGTAGACTTACTTGGGTGTACCTTTTGAAACCAAAATCAGATTGTGGCCCAGTTCTTCAAAATTTTATAGTTCTTGTGGAGAATCTTTATGATGCAAAGGTTAAAATTGTTAGAAAAGACAATGATTCCGAGTACTTTAATAGTTTTTGTTCAATTTTTTTGTTAATAAAAGCATCTTGCATCAAAACACTTGCATTTATACACCTCAAGAAAATGTGCTAGTGGAAAGGAAGCATAAATACATTTTAGAGACACTTGGAGCAATTCAAGGAAAATTGCCAATCCGATTTTGGGGAGGAGTTCAAACTGTTATATATCTGATAAATAGAATGCCCTTACAAGTCTTCAAGGATAAATCTCCATATGAACTATTTTTTTGCAAAAAACTAGATTTAACTCATATAAAAGTTTTTGGGTATTTGTGGTACGTGACCAACAAAACAATTACTGATAAATTTTATGAAAGTGCTTCAATATGTGTTTTTTGGGATATTCAACAATAAAAAAAGTTATAAGATTTTGAACCTTAAGACGAATATGATAAGTGTCAGTAGCGATGTTAAATTATGTAAGACAATATTTCCATTCATATACCAAAAGAACATACCACATGATCCATATACCAATTTTTCCTGTCTTTAGAAGAAGACTCTACTGATTATCTCGTGTTTCATAAATCCATAGAAGTTGTTGAAATTGTACATACTTCAGACAATTAGGAGGTTTGAGTCTCAAATACTAATTTTATTCCTACTACAATATCTAATACAACTGCAGTAGGTAACTCAAGTCCACCAGCAAATAGAGTATTAGAAGTCATTCCATCAAAGGTTGTTGACGTAGAAAAGATGATCACTAGATCACCTATATGGATGAAAGATTACATAACAAATCTACGATGCAACTCTAATGTGGTTCTTTATCAAATTCAAGATCATGTTTCTTATGAAGTTTTATCTAGCAACTATTGTGTTTTCTGAATAGATTATCCTTTGTTAGAGAACCATCCAATTATAATCAAGTTGTTATCGTATTAGCGCAAATCACCACAAAATAAGGTGCAATTGATGATGAAATTTATTAACCTAAAGTAAAAAGATGGTCATTCTGTTGCAGAACATCTGGGTAGCTTTTATGAATTGATTAACAAATTAACCTTAGTAAAAATCATGTTTAATGATGAGATTCAAATATTATTATTATTGAGTTCGTTACCTAATAGTTGGGAACCACTTGTTGTTTTTCTAAATAATTCTGCTCAAGGGAAAAAATTATCTTTAGAAGTTATCAAGGACAACTTGCTCAATGAAGAGACAAGAAAACAAGGACACAAACTCAACAACTCATTAGAAGCGTTGATTGTGGAAGATCGTGGGAGAAACAAATAAAAAAAATCCTATGATCGATCAAAATCCAGAGGAAAATCGAAGTTTAGAAAAGATCTTACTTGTCATTACTGTGTCGAGTCAGGATATTTCAAGAAAGAACACGTGAAATTAAAACATGACAAATCACATGAAGGGTCTGACGATGCTGAAAAGAAGAAGAAGGACAGTGATGGAAACAACGTTGCGGTGACCATATATGGTGATGTGTGTTTTCTTACTGAAGAAGATTGTGTCAAGATTGTGAGTCAAGATTAGTTTGGATCTTAGACACTATAGCTTAATTTTATGTTACCCTCGCAAAGATGTCTTCTCGACATATACAATGGGTATATTTGGGTCAGCTAAGATGAGGAACAAGTCCAAGTCCTAATTGCCGATATTAGTGATATTCAGTTGAAGACCAACAGAAAGATGTAAGACATGCACCTGATGTCTGGTTGCATCTAATTTCAATTGGAAAATTAGATGAGGAAGGCTATGAGAGCAACTTCAAAGGGGGAGTGTGGAAATTCAAGAGAGGTCCAGTACATCTGGCAAGAGGACAAAGAGATCATACACTTTACAAGGCTGAAGCACAACACTGCACTAGTGAAGTAAACATGACTGAAATGATGTCTCCTTCATAGTTGTGGCACAAAAGACTTGTCACATAGGTGAGAAAGGACTTCAGATATTGACTCGACAAAATCTGCTTCCAGATATAAAAGACACATCTCTTGATATATGTGTGCATTGTTTAGCTGTAAGCAAACTAAAGTTTCATTTAATAGAACTTCTTCATCTAGAAGTTCGTGTATACTTGATTTGATGCATATTGACGCTTATTATATAAAGGATAAAACTCTAGGTGGTTCTATTTATTTTGTTACATTTATTTATGATCATTTTAGAAGGGTTTGAGTTATTTTTGTAACGCACAAAGATCAGATGTTGACATAATTCAAAAAATTTTATGTCAAAGTTGAGAGAGAAACTAGTAAAAAGTTGAAGTATGTTCGCGCAGACAATGATGGTGAATACAGGGGTTCTTTTGAAGAGTATTACAACACCTTCGACATCAGACTTGAGAATATAGTTCCCAAGACTCCTCAACAAAATAACGTGGTTGAGGGAATGAGCAAAATAATTTAGGAATATGTTAGATGTATGCTTCTACATGTTAAGATATCGAAAGGCTTTTTGGGTGAAGCATTGATTATTGTGGTTGATCTAATCAACCATACACTGTCAGTACCTCTAGATGGTGGTATACCTCTAAATGTTTGGACAGAAAAGAATGCTTCATACAAATGTCTTAAAGTGTTTGGTTGTAGGGCTTTTGTTCAAATCTCAAAAAGTGAGATTAAAATTTGACATCAAGACAAAAGAGTGTATCTTCCTCGAGTATGAACATGGAGAATTTGGCTACAAACCATGGGATATTGTTGACAGAAAAATTGTCAGAAGCAGAGATGTAATATTCTTGGAACATCACAATTGAATATCTGTCAAAAGATTAAGAGCCAACATTGTTCAAAGATTATCTAGCTTAATCAAGTTCAGTTGAAGCACCAATGAAAGATGACACTGTTTCAGAAACTGATCAAGATGACAATAAAGATGATACTTATTTAGATGATTCAGATGCACCTTTGGATAGTCAAGTTGATGATGATGTCGAACAATCTATTAAGCAAGATGCAACAAAGCTAGAGCCTCAAGTGAGAAGATCAACAAGAGAAAGACAAGAATCAAAGTGGTACCCCCAACTGAGTATGTGATATTAATTGAAGGGAGAGAACCAAAACGTTATAAAGAATTTTTGTCACATGGGCAGAAAACTGAGTGAATGAAAGTCATGCACGAGAAGATGCAATCTCTACACGAGAACAACACATATAAATTGGTAAAGTTTCCTAAAGACAAAAGAGCACTCAAGAACAAATGTGTATTCGATTGAAAAGTTAAGAAAATAATCCACACCCAAGATATAATGCAAGATTATTTGTCAGAGAATTCAGTCAGAAGTAAGGGAGACTTTGATGAGATATTCTCTCCAGTGATTAAGATGTCATCATTTCGTATAGTTCTTGGATTAGCTACTAACAAGAACTTGAAAGTTGAGCAACTTGATGTCAAGATAACTTTTCTCCATGGTGACTTGGAAGAAGAAATTTATATGAAGCAATCAGAAAGGTTCCAGGTGAAAGGCAAGGAACATCTGATATGTAAGCAGAAAAGCTTATATGGACTCAAACAAGCATCTCGTCAATGGTACAAGAAGTTTGAATCCTTCATGATGCAGCAAGGATACAATAAGACAAATACAAATAATTGTGTCTTCGTGAAGTATTTTTCACATAATGATTTTATCATTCTGTTGCTATATGTTGATGAAATAATTATTGTAGGTCGTGACAAAAGCAATATTGAAAAATTGAAACAGGAGTCGAGTCAATACTTTTCCATGAAAGATCTGGGAACAACAAAGCACATTTTTGACATGAGGATCACTCGTGTTACATAGTACATTGAGAAAATATTGAAGAGATTCAATATGAAGAATGCAAAAGAAGTTTAATCACCACTTGCAAGTCATTTCAAGTTGAGTTCTTACAAGCAATGCTGAGAAATAAAAGATGAAGTATGTACCATATGCATCTGCAGTTGGTAATTTGATGTAGGAAATGGTTTGCACAATGCCAGACATAGCATATGCACTTAGTGTGGTCAGTCAATTCCTATCAAATTCTAGTAGAGTATTAAGATGCAGTTAAGTAAATTCTCATATATCTTCGATACACTTCTCAAGTTTGTTTATATTTTGGTGACTCTGATCCATACTAGAGGGCTATACTGACGCTGACATGGCAGATGATGTGGACATTAGAAAGTCTACTTCTAGTTACTTGATGGTATTTGCAAGAGCATCAGTCTCATGACAGTCTAAGTTACAGAAGATTGTTGCACTATCAACAACTGAGGCAGAATACATCATAGCTACTGAAGCATGTAAAAAAGTTCTATAGATGAAGAATTTATGAAGGACTTAGGCCTAAATCCGAAGGAGTATCTTATTAACTGTGATAATCAGAGTGCTATACATCTGAGTTAACATTCTAGTTTTTCATTCTAAGTCCAAACATATTGATATGTGTTATCACTAGATTCGTCATGAGATAAAAAAGAAGAGATTATATCTTCAAAAGATCTATACTAACAAGAATATGTCAGATATGATGACTACGACTCTATCTCGAGAAGACTGAGTTCTCCAGGGAGTATGCAAGTTTGTTGGAGCTCTCCGCATAATTAAGAAGGGAGAGTTTGTTGGACTTTTAATTATGCAGGTTCGACAAATAAAAGAAAACAAAAAAGCGTGTTTAACTCCAACACGTCAGATGAAGATATAAAAGAGATGCAACCGTGAGATGATGTTCGGCGAAGAAAGAAAACAAAGATTTTTTTCTGTAGCCGTGCGTGAAGACTCTGCCGTTTGCACAACCGTTGAGAGATAGGAGAGACAAATTGAGGAGAGCGAAAAAGTTTTGCGATGTCTTTCTCAGGGACGAGTTTTTGATCCATTTTTAAACAAAACTTCAGGCACATATGTTCTACAGTCTTCTCATCAATCTTTGATATTTCGCTGAGATCCTTCTAACACCTATCCCAATTTCTGGAGAGATTATTCTGCAAGACACAATATTAAATATTGAGTCTTTTATTTCTGTATTCCTGTGTTGAGAACAAAGAGTTTTTCATAGTGGAAGATTTGTTGCTCGCTCCCGTAGTTTTTTTTCTTTCACCATCGGAGGTTTTCTACATAAATCTTATGTGTCTTTGGTCTGATTTAATTCTTTTTATTATTGTCATCATCCCATTTAAATTTATGCATTAAGGGAAAGAAGATAATTTCGCAAATACTTGTTCAACCTTTTTTCTAATAATTGGGTTTAGGCAATGAAGGAAGAACTTATAACATTAGAACAAAAATGGCAATAAAAAACTTATCACTCTTCCTAGTGATAAAAAGGTGGTGGGATGTAAATGGGTCTAGAAGATAAAGATGACAATTAAAAGTACCATTGAACATTATAAAGCTAGATTAGTTGCAAAAGGATACAATCAAAAGGAGGGTATAGACTACAAAGAGAGCATTTTGTGCAGTTGCAAAAGCAGTCAAAATTTGTGCTTTCTTAATGTAATTGCATGTGTACCATCTAGATGCCAATAATGCTTTTTTGAATGGGGATTTGTTTGAAGAGGTGTATATGGAGGTTCCAAATGGATTCGAGATTTCAATGGGAGGTTTTCACAAAAGTTTGTAGGCTATTGAAATCTCTATATGAAGCAAGCATGAAGACAATGGAATATAAAATTCACTAAAATATTTTTAAATGCAGGTTTCACAAAAAGTTGAAATGATTATACCTTGTTTACCGGGTTTTTTGGAGAGCACTATGTTAGCCTATTAGTTTATGTCGATGACATACTTATTACCGGTAGCAATGATGTTATAATTCAACAAATGAAGTTGCTACTGCAATCCAAACTAACAATCAAAGATCTTGATGAGGTCAAGTTCTTTCTTGGTATGAAAATTTTCAGATAAAGAAAGGTATTATACTGACTCAGAGAAAGTATACTATAGAGTTTCTTTCATATTTGAGTCTTAGTGGATCAAAACTTGCGAATAATCCTTGGAGCAAAATCTTAAACTCGACATATGAATATGACCAACATTTTCAGAAGAGAAAAAAGGAAGAAACCTACTATTTATCAGACAGATAACTTGCTATAGGATCTTGAAAAATATCAAAAGCTTATTGGTCTTATAATTTATCTTACACATACAAGACCCAACATTGCTTTTTCTTTGATCATCTGAGTCAGTTCATCATGCATGCTCCAAAACAATCTCATCATGATGTAGTTATGAAGGTTATCAGGTATCTTAAGTCTTCTCTCAGAAAAGGATTATTTTTTCTTACTGTCAAAGACAACAAATTACAAGGGTATTATGATGTTGATTGGGCATCTTACATTTTTTCATGAAAATCAGTCTCAATGTTCTGTGTCAAGATTGGTGAAAGTTTGGTTTACTGAAAATAAAAAGTAGACTACCATTTTTCATTCTTCAACGGAGTCAGAATATCGATGTGTTGCTCTAATTATTTCTAAAATTATGGGGCTAGAAAGATTATTTGTAAAATTATGTTTACCGATTAAAAAATCTTATCATATTTACAATGACAATCGTGTAGCGATCCAAAATTTAAATAATCTAGTATTCCACGAGCGCATAAAACATATAGAGGTGAATTGCCTATTTGTTTGAAAAAAAAGGTTCTGCAACAATTGATTTGCATACAATATATTTGTACGATTTGTAAATTGCAAATCTTCTCACAAAGCCTCTCAATCCTCAGCAACATTTTTATCTCTCGAGCAAGTTGGGAATGTTCAACGTTTATCATCCACCAACTTAAAGGAGAGGGTAAAAGACGAGTTCCTCTCTTCTGTTAGCAAATGTATTTTTTAGTCTTCCAACAATTTAGTCGGTTAACTTTGAAGCATATTATTTGTACATTTATGCCCTATTTGGCACGTATTTAAATTAGCGTCTACACTAGCGTATAGTGTGTTGATCAAGTCAATACGCTAGTTAAGGTGTTTGGTAAGCACAATTAATAATAACGACAAGCGATTGAAACTTAGCGTTTTGAGACGCTTGACAAACCAACATTTAGGGTAGCGACAAACTTATGAAAATTTATTTTCATATATACCCTCAAAATATTTTAGTATTAGTTAATATTTGTATGAGACACTTATTATTTTATATTACATGATCATAAGCGATTGAAACTTAGCGTTTTGAGACGCTTGACAAACCAACATTTAGGGTAGCGACAAACTTATGAAAATTTATTTTCATATATACCCTCAAAATATTTTAGTATTAGTTAATATTTGTATGAGACACTTATTATTTTATATTACATGATCACTTTATTATTTATTATTATTTTATTAACTTATAAATTATTTAGTCAGCTATTTATTTTATTATTATTTATTAATATTAAAATATTTAAAATAAAAATGGTTATTCAACTTATGACACATATATTAATTCAATTTATTAAATAATTGTCTGTATCCTTTTTAATCATTTTACATTTATTGATTTGTTCAAATACTGCATTTGCCAAACACTTTTATTTAAATTTAATAATTTACTCGCTACCGTTAATCACTAATCTCTAGTCGTTAATCGCTAATCGCTATTAATCGTTAATACATGCCAAACAGAACCTTAGTATAATGGACTATGCGTTGAGTGCTCTCTATAACACTGATATTTGTATTATATGATATGCACACTATAAAATGAGAAAAAAAATGGAAGTAGTTAGTTAGTAGGATTCATAATAATTTTTTTTTTATTTTTCCCAAGAATGTGTTCTGATATTTATATTATGGTATGTACAATATAAAAGAAAAAAAATGAAAGTAGTTAATTAGGAGGATTCGTAATAAAATTTTTAATTTCCCTTAAGAATGTGTTCTGCTATCTTCTTCTTGTGGTGTTACTTATTCTTCTGAGGGTTCTTTCAACGGTGTGCTGTGCGTCAGGCGTACTTAACAGTAAATAGTCGGGAGCTTAAAATCCAACTTTTCTTATGAAAAAAGAAAAATATTCAAATTAAAGTAAACTTGACATTAAAAAATTTAAATATTATTGTACTTCCTACCAGAAATTACCCATTCGTATCATTATTCTATTTGTTAATTTAGTGTTCCAGAGAACTCATAAAAAATTAAGACGATCATTAGAAATGGTGTCATCGACCCCATAGACTCTCACTTAGCAATCACTTAAGCATTTTTTTCGCAAGAGTAAATTATCACCCACACTATAATAATAATAATAATAATAATAATAATAATAATAATAATTTACACGTGGAGACGGGGAATCTAACATGTCCCTGGGCGATCCAACAAAAGGAGACGCGTGGCAGCTTTACCCGAAGTTTCTACCAAGTACTACTTGGCGAACGAGTCTGTCGGAACGCACGAGTAAGAATCTCCACGGTTTACCTCCACCACCATCTTTCTCTCTCTCCTCTCTCTCTCTCTCGTAAACTTTGTCTCATCTCTTCTTCTTCTTCTTCTTCTTCCAAGAGACGAAGCCGAGGAGAATTGCACGATACAGCGAGCTTACATGCCATGGCAGCAGAAGCGAAGGGGGCGGAGAGGACAAAGAGGAAGAGACCATGTCTGAAGCTGGAGGTGAAAGGCGCAGGAGGAATCCTTGTCCTCGGCGGGGCGATCGTCGTCGCCGCCTTCGCCGCGTATCGAGCTTGGATGAGGAGGGAAAGAGGGGCGGCTGCCGGCAGCGGGACGGCGCATGTGGAGAAGAAGCGGGAGGAGTCGAGAGTTCTCGACTCCGGCGGAGTGGCCGATGGAGCGCAGCATCTCGATGGCCGCCGCCTGTGCGTTACATCTTTTTTTTTCTGATATTAACGATATCTTTTTCTAGGGAGAAAAGGTAATATATTGACGACATAATTTGCAGGAAAGAACAGCTCTCGCTCAAGGCTGCAGATGATGTTGAGGTAATGTACATCTATTATTTTGAATCCTTTGCAATGCTTGTTATCTCGATAGACAGATATTGAGCAGCAAAATCTTAGCTTTTTTTGTGTCTTTCTTGTTACTTCAGGAATTGATGATGTTTTCATCTTTTTCAGGAAAGTAAAGATGTACTCGAGAAGAAAGATTTGGTATTCCATGAGGATGGAACTTTGGGCGTATCGGATGACTGCCTTGTAGCTGAAAAGGAAACTGGGTGCATGCAGTCTGAAGAATCTGAACTAAGTTTAGATGCCACCAAGTTTTCAGATGTTGCAGGATATGTCAAAGAAGACCCATCATCTGAATCTTCGGTGAAACAGCCCTGCAACCAGATGCAAGTGATTCTGCATGGATTGCAGATTGTAAATGAAGACATTTCAGCAACAGGATCACATCATTTCCACATGTCCCAGTACCGTCCCGATTTCAGGATTGAAGAAACAAAGGCTGTCCATGTCGCGGAGATGGAGGAGAAATTAGCAGAGGAATGGCCGCAGTCTGAGCCTTTTGAGCAAGTGGAAGATTCATCTGACGAAGAGGAAGCTGAAATGAATGATGAGGAATCAGATGTCTCAGACGTCCATTCGCCATCCTCCGAATCAAGCGCTGAACCAATTTGGCCGGCCGAGGTGATTGAGCAAGAGAAGGGTGTTGTTGTCTCAGCAGAATTGATGCATGATGTCTCAGAGGAAGTTAAGAACATGATTCACATTGAAGATTCAGAAAGAAGTATAACAGATGCTACTCTGAAAATAAAAGCTGCATCAGAAGGTGTGAAACAGAAAACAAAAACTGGAATGATTCCAGTGTCGAGGAATAACTCAAAAGGCCTGCTTTTGGGATTGCTGCTGCTGCTGCTGCTAGCAATGGCGACTGCTTTGGGTCTCGTTTCTTTGGTAGATAAAGAGCACCTGCTTACCATTAGCTGTCTCACAGAATTCTGCAAAAAGTTCTTCCATACAATTTTTGCATCTAGCCATAATATATATGAATTTTGAAACGTTTCTTTAGTGTATTCGAATCGTGGTTGTCAATACTCTGTAATAAAATTTTGCTTCTATACAAATTCTCAGCTTTAGATCCTTCTGAAATCTTTTGCTTTCATGTTCAGTGTCTCTGTAACTGATGCTTTCAAATAGATTGATTTTCTCCAAATTTGGCATGAAAAAGTTGAATCCAGTCTTCTTCGTCCACCAGGTAAAATTACACACAAAATGCAAGCTATGGTGCTCTTGTTTTCATGCAATTTTCTTTGTACGATTTCTGATAGAGGGGACTAACAAAAAGCCTTTTGATTGAAAATTTGATGAACGCACAAAAGTATATATTTGTTCAAAAATGTTTATTATACCATTTTGACAAATTAACATAGATCTTGTGATTTTTTTTCCCAAATGGAGGTTCCAATTCATTGCGATGCCTATCTTCTAATATTAAGATGTTAAATTTATAATAGATATTATTTTTTTTTATTTTTAATAATAATTAAAAAATTAAGTAATATAATGTGTGCGTAAACATTTTTGTTTTTCTTTTTTTTTTTAAAAAATAAAAATAATTAATTTGATAGACTAATTTAAATGATATTTGGATGAACCAAATATCTTAGTTTTAATGAGCATGTATATAAACCGCATATGAAATTTTTTTTTATAAATAAATTAATTGAATATAAAATATTATAATATTAATATTTTTTAGTGATATATTTAACCTAATATAATAAAACAATCTAAAATACATAATAAAATATGAAATTAATATTAATTTATTAAAATAAGGGGAAAATAATTTTATGTATAATATAGTAAAATATTGTGTTAAACCCCTCGGCAAAAAATATGTTGTTACTCAAACTAAAAATAACTTTGTAGTAATAAATAATAAAAACATAGCTAAGTGATGTTATTTTTATAATTAATAATAAAGTTAGTATAAACTTACAATTTATTACTTGAAACCAAAAGTATAAAAAATAAAAAAAGATAACGTAAAATTTAAATTAAATGTTAAAATTAGAAAAATATAGTTAGAGGAGAGAAAAAATTAAATTAAATTTATCGAGTTTTGTAAGAGAGAAAATGTCATGCCAACTAGAAAAATGGAACAAAACCCTAAATTCTGGTTATTTAATTCTTAGTGGAATTCTATCAAACCTTATATATATTATCTAGTAGAATCATTCTAGAACCTAAGTCAAGTGTTGTCAAGTGCAATCGAGAGCTTATATTATAATATGTTGAGGATATATGATTAAAGTCAATACTATTGCATCTTTAAGATTTGATCTTTAAGATTTCAAATCGTTCAAATAATCATGCGATTCATCATGTTCATCTTGCTTGCATATTTAAAACATTCGATGTCACGTTCTGTAATTCTTTGTATTTGTATGCACAATATGCATGTGACCAATTTCAAATATCATATAACAAATGTGAATCTTTCATTTATCTTTTTATTTTACCATTTTAGTTTAATTATTTTTAGATGTGATTCGACGAATTATTTTTATTTTGTCTTTGCTTACCTCGTTAAAGTAGTAACATTAATTTATTATTTTAAAATATAATTAAGAGTACATCGATAATTTTTAAAATTATTCAGTTCTTAAATACTCAAGTGTGATGAAAGCTAAAAAAAATATTACTCTCACTCAAGTAGCATATATCTTGAACTCATAACACTCGAGCTCACGAGACCGTACCTAAATTCTTTCATTAATTTTATTTAAAAATTAGTATCACGAGGTCTCACATGCAACTTCTTTTATGAGACTATATTGAGTTAGGAAAAAACTCTTGTGCATATATATATATATATATATATATATATATAAGATTTGTTTCATGATTTTAAATATAAATGAATAATTTAAAATCTCTTGTATTGACTTACATTAAGAACATAGACTAAAATATATCTCAATTCTTTTGACATATATTAGATGAAAACGCACAACTAATGAAAATTATGATTATATAATTTTCTTATTTTTTTTGTTCTTTTTAAAATTCGTTTTCAATTTTTTTATAAAAAAATATTAGCATGTTTAATTGAAAAAGAGTTCTCTCTTTCCATCTTGAGGTACATGTTTATCCATTCAATGTAACATGTCCTATTCTATGCACTCTTTTCTCTTATCTAAATTTTTCAGGGAATAGTAATATAAAAGAAAGAGTAGGATTCGATCAATTCAATTTTATTATATTTTCTAATTGTTTAGGTATAAAATGTTTAGTATTTGGCATATTTAATATTGATTTTTTTACTTATTTTAACGGTGCACAACATTTGTGAACATTTTGAGAATATTTATGTGTCACGTGGTTCTCACGTGCAGAAGAAGTAGGGTTTCCCCTACTCGTGTTCCCGTTTGCCCTTTCAATGGAACAAAATTAAGCTTCGAAGCCCGAAACCAAAAGTAAGATTTTTTGGTCGACGAGAAGAAGAAGAATTCCGGCCGGCGATGGCGGCTTTGTCGTCCTCCGACTCGTCTTCCTCCGCCTCGTCTTCCTCCGCCTCTGGCTCATCCGGATCACCCTTGTCTTCTCGCTGGAGAGAGCGACGCCGCCACCGCGGCGGCGGCGACGCGGACGCTGCCCTGAATGTTCGGAAGGATCGCCGATTGCGCGGGAAGCGGAAGCGAGGGCGTCGCTATCGCTGCGTTTCGTCGTCCTCCAGCTACTCCGATAGCTCCAGGCGAGTTCCCCTTCCCTCCAACTTAGGCTCCTTGATCCTGTTATTTTTAGGTTTAGGTCTTGCATTTGATTTGGGATTGGGGCTTCGACTGCGCGTCCTTTTTGTCTCTTGGAACGCTTGGCTCTCCTGATCGTTGTAACAGTCCTTAGGAGATTTCTTTTTGAATTCCCTCTGATCATTATGGCAGTCCTTTTGGCCACTGAGAACGATCAATATGAAAAAAAAGGAGTCTCTTTTACTCTTCTAGTTTTGCTATGAGAATTTAAGCGAATCAATGAAATCCCAGTGAGTTTCCCATCAGCTCCAATGGCTGTCGGTTTGGTTTTGTTTCTCGTCTCAAAAAGAGAAGCCTTTGCAAGCTATTGTTGTTAATTATGTATCAATAGAGAGAGAACCAAGTAAATTGAAACTTTTCAAATCTTTTCTTCATAAAGGCATGCGATTCAAAATGCAGTATAGTTTTTGACACTTATTGATCACTAGGAAAATTATATGATCATGACAATTTCTCTAAGGATTTGGCTTTAGAGATTTGAGCTTTTATCTAATAGACATGCCAGAACATTCAAGGGGACAGTTGCTTTGCTGCAGCTCAATGGCATTGTAAACTAATGGAGTACTTCTCTAGTTTTCTTTTAGTTGATGGTGTATATTATTTCTCCGCAGTGGCAGTTACTCGGATAGTGAGCATGAGGCATCTAACCGATCCAAGAAGCGCAAACATTATGGGAGATCGCAGGTGAACTTATGTCATGTTATTCTAAGTAAACAACTACTTCTAAGTATTTTTGTTTTCCATCGCACTAACGGTTGATTCTTCCTTTTAGAGTAAGGATAAAGAAAAGAGCAAAAGTCATCATCTCAAAGGACCCAAATCGAAGCATAAAGAGGTAAGACTTTCAAGTTCTATATACTGAGTTTTGCTTTCAGTTTCTTTATCCAATTGGGTGGCAAGGATATATTTTTTCAAAACTTTTGGAGCACAGTGCTGGTGTAGATTTAGTTGATAGATATTGCACTTTCTGTGACTATTGTCCCCGACATAGTCGATCGTTAGTCGTCACGAGAGGGTAAAATAGACAAATCACTATATAAAATATTTGAACGTTGCGAAAGAATGAAAATAAATTTAATTCAAGTTATGGATTCACCAAAAATTTCGGCAGTATCTTGGCGTAAAATGAATAAGTGGCAAAAATGCCCATGTATACAACAATTTATATAAACTGAATATAAACATAAAAAAGGACAACCACTCATAAAATATATAGACTGTGATCACAGGAGCACGATGACTCGACATCATACGAATATGAGGAACACCGACCTTCAAAAATTCACACGTGGGATATAATTAACATCTCAAATTCGTATGACCAAAATGGATGAATAATATGAGACAAATAGAAAGTTAGGAACTATACAAGTTTCCTACTCATAAGTAAATGCTAATAACCAAGTATAATAGGACTACTCTAGTCCGTCGATCTCACACATGCACAAATTCCAATCCATGCATATCATATAGCATATCTAGCAGTCATCACTTGCAAAATGGAAAGAGAGGGGTGATCATAAAAGTGACTCAGTGAGTGGAAGGGAACATAATATCGAAATCTAATAAAATCAAAATCCACAATGCATATCGATAAAATGACGATAAAATCATGCAATATATGCCATGTAAAACTTTTATCCTTCATAGTTACAAAAGAAAGTAAATTGACGAAGGATGAATCCTCACTAAGGTCGTACGACCAATACGCATCCTAAGTGAGTTGTTGTGCGGATTGAAGCTTGCTAATCATATACGGACTTAATAGTTTATCTACATTGACGCTGTCCATCTGGGGATGTACACATGGGTACTAGGATTTAATAGTTGCCGCTATTGGTCTTAATATTTGCCGCACCTACTCGGAGTTGATAATTCTTCGATGCTATGCAAAAATCACGCCACGAGGCGATTTTTTTTATCATGACATGTCATATATGTGTATGAATGTACATGTATTTCATAATATAGTATATAGCAAGGGTGCTAATCTAGGGAAATCATCAAATCTCATAAAACTCGAAAATTCGAGAAAACATCATAAAAATTATCGAGAAGTCCACAACAAAAACAAATGTCATAATCATGAACCTGAGTATGACTTATTTAATTTAAAATATGACACAGTCACATGTTTCATATGATGCATAACATACACATGAATGCATAAATCCATTCAGAAAATGTGTCTTACCTCGACGTAAGACTATAGACTGCTACTTGAGCATACTTACTATAATTGTGATAATTTCACTCACCTCGATATCGCTAGACCGCGCTAGGACGTCCGCATCCGAGCAAAACAAATTGGATAACCTAAACATATCCATCAATAATCCGAATTAAGCAAAATTGGTATAATTACAAAATATGTGCTTATTAAATTATTATAATCTGTTTTCCAGATTTAATAATAGTTTATTAAATCTTTGTTCCAAATTTACAGATTTATGAAAATTATTATTAATTAGTCCTAATTAGATATCCATAGTCATCATATATAAAATAAATCTGTTGGTCAGAAACATTTCAATATAATTACATCTCTTTAAATATGAATGGGTCACATCTCACTTATAAATTAATTATTGACTTAATCATTGTCAAATCATCAGGTCAATCCTTTTTTTTTTCATTGTCACCACTCACATTTGCCAACATGATAATGAGACACATGGCTGCCACTATATTGACGCATGCACAAATTTAATAAATTTATGCAGATCTTGCATATGAGTTCATCATAAAATGATTATTAATAAGTCACGTGCTTTTCACCAAGTTATCACCAACAATTATTAATAATATTATATATATATATATTTCTTTTTACTTTGTTTTGTTATTATAACCTTGGTCAACAGCCACAAACACAAGACACCTAATCCTTTTGTGATGGCACCTTGCATGTATAACCTCTTTTGTTTCTTGACACGTAAAGCTACAAGTTCCATTCCATTTCTTACTGCTCATCTCTATCTTCTATTAACAGTAACAACTCTTATTAAGTACATAACTCTACCATTACATCTACATAACTTAATAACCATAACCTCATCTTATAATTCTTAACATACCAGCAGTAACATATGTTCTTTTATACCAATGACATTCATGTTATATTTCACATCTACACCAAAAACAGCCTTGAGCACATGACCAAGCTGCTCACTCATCACACCAGCAGTAAATATAGTTAATTAAGTGAGATTAACACATTCTGATACTCACCGAAACTCTACATAATCAACACCACATCACAAGCGTATCTACTTTTCACAAACGAGAGAGGAACTCCGAAACGCAGCAGCACTGTTCCAAAAAAAAACATGCGAATCATATCAAACTCTAAATCAAAACCTTGCCTAAATGCTTCCCTAACTCACCAGAATGAAATAGGCAGCCGCTCTTTTCTCGGCGAGCTCAAACTGGAAGTGACGGAGTTCCAGAATCCTAAAATTTTTGAATCGCCTAACACATGATAAAACCGAATGAAAATTGCAAAAAATCTTCACAACATCGAATTAAAACCTCTAGGATTTTACTGATGCGAAATGATGGCTCAACGACAAGGAATCGTCATTTTTCTCCTCTTCGTTCGCCGGCGAGCAACTCGTGTCCGAGTTACATTCAGTGTGCGACGCGCCTCTCAATCACCATGGATGATCTTGTCTCGTCATCCTCTGTCCGGCGCTGGTCTCCGATGGTCAAACGGTGGCCGGATGGCCCTCTTCCGCTGATGCCCTGGCAACGACGGCTGAGTTCGGGGCGATAAGTAGCAACGAAGGGGAAGAAGGAGAAGAAGAAATGGGCTGCTTGTCCTTGTATTAGGGAGAGGACACGTATCGGCCATCCGACGGTTGATCCCAATCTTATTTATTGATTTAATTTATTATCTCCTGCACTGTTAAATGACGAAATAGTCCATGTTAATAAAAAAAATTACCGCTTTGCCATTGTGAGCTTGGGCTCAAATTTCGGGTTGTCACAATACTACACCCATTTTAAAAAATTTCGTCCTCGAAATTAATACCAATATGAAATCAGAATAGGTAGGATGACCCTTCATGTCCTACTTTAACTCCCATGTAGCCTCTCTCTTAGTATCATTTTTTTTTAAGAACCTTGACCATAGAATCTGTCATTTGTGTAGCTACTCATCTTGCGAGATATAATACAAATGGTTCCTTATGATAAGTGAGATATTTCATGTACCTCATAAAATCCAGTAAATCAATGACTCAACTTATCTTTCTTGCCAAAACACACGATACCTTTTTAAGATGAAATTTCGAAGAACAATTTGTTGCCAACTTTTTAATTCACTCTTCATAACAAAGCTTGTGCCTGCCTATCGTGAGCAGCAATAATTTTCTTCCTGGTCAACTTGACATTGTCAACTAACGCTTGAACTAACTCTGGCCCAATCACTAACTAGGTGTCATGTATATCCAAACATATTGGAATGTGACACCTCTTGCCATGTAATTTCTCATACGGTGTCATGTCAATTGTAGATGGTAGTCATTATTTGCAACTTTGCTAAGGCCAATCTAATAGAACACTATCACCAAATCAACGACACTCTCTCAACATATCCTCCAATATATGGACGGTCCTCTCAGCCTGACCATTTGTCTAATGGTGAAAAATAGTACTCAATCTCATGTTAGTCACTAAGGACTAAGGTAGATGCTTCTAAGATCTGGAAGTAAATTGTGGATCTCTGACCCTATGAATATAGGAACATCATGTAATCTAACAATTTCGTCACATAAAATCATGTCAATCTACTTAGGGAGTAAATAATCCTGATCGACTTGCGCTGGCTAAATGTTGGTTTGAACTCTCAATCGAGTATCGGAAGGCGTCCGACTCCAATCTCTCTCTACGAACTTTTAACCAACATATCATAGATTCCAAAATCAATAACTCGGTTTAAGCTCTCAATCAATTTTTAGAGGTGCACAACTCCGATAAATTTTCAATGAGCTTTCAATCAGTTCATCCGCATTGTATAAATTGACGTCGCACGAAAAGTTGTGACAATGAGTCACTAATTGATCAAAGCAGTTCAAAGAATATCTACATAATTCTGCCAATGGTACTCTATACGGAGTAACACTTGATGAACAAATGCAACAAAAAGTCAACTATGAGTCATTATTAAAAAAATGACAAGTCGTAGGCGACGACAAAGAAATAAGGACCAACAATGATCCTATGACCGGTAAGGACGAAGTGCCAGTAACATATACTAAAATTTTCATAATGATGTCATAACTGACATTAGTGAGCCATGACTCACGAATAGTACTTGACAAGATCCAAAGTTGATTATGATGTGTCATGACTAAATAATTATCTCAATATCGAGAATGTTGACCTAGGAATCATCATTTACCCGAAATCAATCATGACAAATTTATAGTCAATAGTGTTTCAAATCGAAAATAACAAATTAGGAATCAACTATGATTCCAACATCGACAATGATGACTTGCAATAAGCGACAACAAGTCCATAATCTTCATAACACTCTAGTTGATAGCAAGATGTCATATTGGTGAGTCACAAACCTTTGATAACCAATAGTAAAGGTATATCGACCACAAAGCGACATTCAACAATTATAATTAGGCAATTGGTCATTGTTCATCACTTATCAACTATAAGTCATGACTAGTAAATGTCAAACCGACATCATCGGTAATACATCATACTTGAATGACATATCAACAACTTGCGAAAGAGTCATATTAAATAGTGACGGATCAGCTCTCTTCACTATCCTTAGAAATTGAATGGTGTTTTATGAACATCTAACAAATTATTCCTCTGGTTAATAACAAATCCGCCAATTTGCGACGTTAATCAATAAGGATTCATCAAAGATGATATTTTCACAATCATTTGAATTAATGAACACCTCAAACTTCTAAGCAAGAGGATTACAACCATAAGATCATAAATCAATGAAATTTACTTGACAACATTATCAGGGTCCACATAAGCCCATAATATCTCTAACATTAGTAATTATACGTTTACGACATGGTTGTATTTCAGCGTATCACACTCTTGTCTTATCTTTATCTTATTTTATGATATAGATCACAAAAGGGAGATTATCTATCTTCAAACACTATCACCTTTCCCCGAAAGGCAACCTGAGTTTTCCTTTTTTTTTAGTACAACAGTCTGCAACTGCTCGATAAATTATAGCCAACACTTCAAGTATCATATCAAGATAATGGTGTCCACGTTAGATCAACAATGATCTTCCATCAAAATAACCAATATCAATTTCTTAACATTCGACTATCAAACAAGAGATTACTTAAAGATAATTAGATTGATATGACAATCACTATCAATGGTCAATAATGATAGACACTCATATTATACTAACAAGTATATGCACTAGGCTCAATAAAAATAGTAGTGCCTCCTTGAGCAATAAAGATCAAGATTTTTACCATCTTCATAATTAATTGATCATATAAGTCAATTAGACCTCATGTGTCCCTTTTTGCGGTAAGCCAATTATGCATACATTAACAATATGTCATAAGCCTTTGTTTTCGTAGAACTTATCATATGAATTGTAGGAATATATGATCTTGCCGTCTTATAATATGTTTGATGCGAATAAGTCATGCACACATCACAATAATCACGATTGTACATCATGTACACTTCTCTTGAGATGGAAACTCTTTTGAATTTTATTAAGTGACCTTTGTCTCCGCGATCAACCTTTATTTGTGTGCTTCAAGTGAACTTTCAATAATACTTAATAATACTCCTATTTGATCTTTTGCCTCCAAATAAGTGGCACAGTCCACTACACCCATTTGATCGTGGATATATATAAAAAATATCTTAATAATACTCGAAACTTGTTGTCTTCAACTGGGCAATAAACATTGTCATTGGATCATCATTTAATCTCAAATAAATTAGTCATTTCTTCTAATCCTTATGATTAGTAATAGGAAGGCAAAAACAATAAATGCTTTTTTGAGCTCCAACATACAATTGTATTATCTCTATGTCAAAGTAGCCTTAGCTATTTGGATTTCAAATATAAATCATTTTCTTAACATAAATCATGTACATCATCTTTGAGAAGCTACCCATCAGAATCTCTGACGGGTTTCGAGTCGTCAGAGATTCTAACGGGTCTTGCCCTTCAGGAATTTTGACGGGCATGTGACCTCGTCAGCCTGTCAAAAATTTTCAAACCTGTGAACCCCTTTCGACTCCCGTGAGTGAACATTAAATCCTTGAGGGAAAAAATAAATTTTTTTATTTTGTGAGGGACAATTTTTGTCAGAAAATTCGTCACAAATACCGCTATATATATCTCCACCCCTCTTTTCTCCCGCTCACGAAATTTTCTATTATTAGCGTCTTACATCTTGCTATTTTTTCGGTTTTCTAAGTCTTCTCCGACAAAGGTAATTTTCCTTTATTTTTTTTAAAGTCGCCGGGACCTTGCGATAGCATGCGCAGGGGTCGCCGACCCCTGCGAGGTCGCCCAGTCGGCCTTTGCGCACGATTGCGCAGACCTACCTGGGCTCTAGCGCGATCGCGCGCATGTCCCTTTTTTAATCTTTTTTTTGTTTATACATTAATTTAATGTTAATTTAATGTTAATTTAATGTTTAATGTTTGTTAATTTTATGTATACTAATTTAGGGTAATATTATTGCTAATTTAATGCATTAGTTTAATGTTGATTATTTTAATATTTTATTTATGTAATTTAAATTTATGCGATAATTGTTAGTATATCTATTGTTATTTTTAATTTTACTTGTTAATTTAAGCTATTGATTTATTATTATTTATTATTAAAAATAGTTAATTGATTGTGAAATTATTTGAATATTGCTTACTTATTTAATTTTTATATTGATTAGCTTACTTATTTATTTTTAATGTTAATTGCAAAATTGCTTGAATATTATTGTATTAATTTAGGAGTTATATAATTATTGCAGAAAAATGTTTTCTCCGGAAACTTGTCAGTGGATGTATAATAGAATAAATCCTGGTCGTAGAAGATTTACACAAGAATTTGCGAATGGAGTTGAATATTTCATAAATTTTGTGTCAATCGTCTCAGTATCTGCGAGAAGGAACAATTAGATGTTTATGTTTAAAATATTATAGTACAAAATTTTAATCAATTAAAACTGTTAGAGTTCATTTATATAAAAAATATTTTAAATCTAATTATCGGTATTGGGTCGAGTTTGGAGAAAAAGAACCTAGTTTTAATAGTAATGAAGAACAGTTAATCGATTTGCAACAGATGATGATGTAGTTCATCGATATGAGAACTTAGTTTACGATGCTGCATCAATACAATATGGACATGATAGATTTCATTAAGAGTCACCTAATGAAAAAGCTGAAGAATTTTATTAATTATTAAATGCTTCAAATCAGCCGTTATGGTCGGGGTGTGAAACTCAATTGTTCGGATGTTGAGTCTTAAATCAGATCATAATATATCACATGCATGCTTCGATGCTATTATGAAAATATTGAAGGAGATGACACCGACAGGATCACGAATTCCATTGAATTATTATAGAACAAAAAAATAGTTTCTAAACTTGGTCTTTCGTCGGTAAAGATATATTGTTGTGAAAATGGATGCATGTTGTTTTATAATGACGATATATATTTGAGAGAATGTAAATTTTGTGGTGCTGAGAGGTACAAATTTTTAAATGTTATGGAGAGAAATAAAAATACAATTTCAATGAAAAGAATGCATTATTCGTCTTTTATACCAAGACTTAAACAATTATATTCTTCTATGGATTCAGCTTCATACATGAGATGGCATGCCGAGCACAATACTAAGAAAGGTGTTATGTTACATCCATCTGATGGTGAGACATGGAAACATTTTGATCGAATATATCCATATTTCGCATATGATCCTAGAAATATAAGATTTGGCTTATGTGCAGATGGATTTACTCCATATTCTCAATCTTCGACTCCTTATTCTTGTTGACCAGTGACAGCTACTCCATATAACTTACCTCCTAGAGTATGTATGACTGCTCCATATATGTTTTGGTTTGCATCATTTTTGGTCCTCACAATCCCAAGCATAAGATAAATATCTATTTGCAACCATTAATCGATGAACTGAAAATTTTGTGGAATGATGACTTGACATATGACGTGTCAACGAAGCAAAATTTTACAATGAAAGCAGCATTAATGTGGACAATTAATGATTTTCCTGCATATGGAATGTTATCAGGTTGGATGATCGCAGGTAAATTAACGTGTCCATATTGTATGCATGAATCAAAAGCTTTTATTTTAAAATACGGATAAAAAATTCTTGGTTCGATTGTCATATACAACTCTTGCCTATTGAACACATCGAAAAAATAGAAATGCCTTCAGGAAACAAAAGATGGTTCATGATATGCCTCCTCCAAGAATTTCTGGACAAGAATTAATTGATGTCTTTAAGTGTCTATTAAAGATCACTGAAAATCATGGCATCAGGCATGAAGGTTATGATATTTCTCATAATTGGACTAAACATAAGCATATTTTGGGAGTTACAATATTGGAAGGACAATTTAATACGTCATAATTTGAATGTAATGTATATTGAGAATAATGTATTTGATAATATATTTAATAGCGTCATGGATGTTACCGGTAAGACAAAAAACAATATGAAGGCACGAGCGGATTTGAAAGAATATTGTCAGCGTCCAAAATTGCATCTTATTATTTTATCAAATGGTAAAGTTGTGATACCAAAAGCAAATTATACTTTTACGCGAGAACAAAAGTTAAGTTTTTGTCGATGGGTGAGAGATTTAAAAATGTCCGACGGTTATGCTTAAAATTTGACTCGATGTGTAGATTTGAATCAATTACGTTTGTCCGGAATGAAGAGTCATGATTGTCACATAATCATGGAGAGTTTGCTTTCAATTGCATTTTCGTCATTGCCAGATAAAATATGGAAGTCCCTTATTGAATTGAGTAACTTTTTCAAGGAGCTTTGTTCAACAACTTTGACAGTGGATAATATGACCCAATTGAAATAAAGTATTTTAATTATTTTATGCAAATTAGAAAGAATATTCCATCTGAATTTTTTTATTCTACGGAGCATTTATCGATTCATTTACCATATGAAGCCAAAGTAGGTGGACCAGTTCAATACAGATGGATGCATCTATTTGAGAGGTGTCTTAATAAAATAAAATAACCGTTAAAACCAAAGTTCAAGTTGAAGGATCAATATGTCAAGCGTATTTGACTTAGGAGATATATTATTTATGTTCTTACTACTCTGCTCATGTCAAATGTGTAAGAACAAGAGTTCGACGAAATAATGATGTTGCATAAAGTATGTCGAGCATTGACCAAACTTTATTAGTTTTTAAATGTCCTGGTCGTGCCTATGACAAATCTACAAAACGATGGCTAAATGAAGCGGAGCTAAAGTCGGCAACAAATTATGTCCTTTTAAATTGTGAAGAAGTACAATATTATATCAAGTGAGTGATTTCCTGAATTCTATTTTCATAAAGTTATATTTTTAATGCTAGATACTAGTTACGATTTGTAGTTTTTATCTGCAATCTTACGATATTCTTGATGAGGAAGTTCAAGAACGATTAGAGAATGATCTTGCTACGTGGTTTAAAAATTATGTAAGTATTTTTCACATTAGTTTTCTATTATGTGTGTAAGTGTTTATATATGTACGTTAAATAACTGCATATTTTTACTTTTAGGTTCAAAATTCTTAGAATATGATGATTAATCCCTATTTACGTGATCTAGCATGGGGGCCTAGTTGACAAATCACAAGTTGGCCAATTTATTTTGTGAACGGGTACAAGTTTCACACGGATAGTTGGTCGTAGGGAAAAAAGACAATCAATAGCGGTATATGTGTTAAAGGTTCGACTGATGGTCAAAACGAAAATGATTACTACGGTATTTTAAAGGATGTCATTGAGTTACAATATCCTAGAGGGTTAGAAAATAAAGTTACACTTCTTGAATGTGTATGGTTCGATCCGAAAAAGAATAAAGGAACACGAATTCATAAGGAATATAAAATTGTTGAAATTCGTCATTTTAGACGGTATGAAAGGTTTGATCATTTTATTATTCCGTCATCAGTCGGATACGTTTATTATGTTAATTATCCAAACAAAGTTGGACAAATTCTAATGGTGGGTGATACTAAAAATTAGAGCAAGAAGTCGAGTGAAAATTAAAGGTGCTTTAGAAGTTTTTCGTCGAGCCTATCACAAACACTGATTTAATTGAAGATTTGCGTGATGATGATCAATTATTTGAAGAAGTTGACGATGTCGATCACAACGAAGAAGATGATGATGTTGAGTTAAACGAAGAAAATGATCATCTGACAGAAGAAGATAAATATGAAACTTCATCTAGTTCAGAAAATGAATATGAATCATGTTATAACTCCGATAATGATGAATAATTATTTTGTAGTACTTTTTGTATCTTTGAAATTTGTATTTGTATTAAAGGATCAATTATTTTGTATTTTGTAATAGTCAAGGATGCATCTACATGAAGATGAATTGTCTAATCACTCGTCCTCACCGGACGAAGTTAATGAAGTTAATGAAGTTAATTCATATTCAATATCTTTACCTTTTCGTAAGTGTCTAGTTAATATTTATTAGTTATACAATTTTTATAATTTATTTTTGTTATTGAAAATATTTTTTCTTTATTGTTATAAGAGCCTCCATACATTAGGAAATGATTTCTCAATTACGAATATCATTCTTCTGATTGTTTGAATAAAGATGCAACACAATGTCATTCTCCTTAATATTTTCACGTTATGTTTGATGAACTTAATAAATGCATATTTTTTCACATATTATTTAAAATTTATATTGTTTTTTCTATAGATATTTTCCCGATTTCGCAAGGATAAGGGAAAGGGCAAAGAAAGATCCGATGGATCATCGGACTGTTCTGATCATGATTTTGAACAGGTACGAGAAAATTCATGTCGGGGCGTAAGAATTATAGAAAGACGTCCATCAACGCATAATGATGCTGAGTCATTATTCGGCGCATCATCACCCGATATTGCTGATGATAATGATTATGTTCGAGATATCAGCACCTCGAACCAACAATTTAAAGTATATTTGCAACCCGATGGATATTCTGGGTAAGTTAAATTATCATTAATATAATTTATTTATACGTCAATTTAATTATTTAATGTGTAGGTTTGTTCCTTCGAAGCCTGCTGCCGCTGCTTTGGGTAAAGTTATTCGACAGAGATATGAACAATCTTGGCTTTCTTGGAAGGAAATTCCTCCTACCACCAGACAAACGTGGTTTAGAGAATTCGAGGTTTGTTTTTATAATTTTCTTTAATTGAATGTTAATATTTATGTTCTAATTCGTCAATTTTTGAAGGCCGATGTTTGGTGGGATGCCGAGAATAATGAATTGATGTGGAAAATATTTAACACTCGGTGTTCATAGAGGTTATCTTCAATGTTATTTGAAGCACGTGCCGCAAACGTTAGACCTAATTGGATTAGCGAGAATATATGGGTCGATTTGCTTTCCAAATGGTCCACTGAGGATTACAAAAATAAACGTGAAAAAGCGAAGGCTAATCGCGCATCTGAACAAAGCGCTTGTCTATATGCGGGTGGTTGTATTTCTAGGGGTACCACCGCTCAAAGAATGGTATATTAAAGAATTCTAATTTGTTATGTTAAATTTTTTATATCAAAATAATTATTGATAAATTTTCTTTCAGGAAATGGAGCGCGGTGAAAAACCCACAGAAGATGAGATTTTTTTGAGAACTCATCACAGAAAAGATAAGGGTTGGGTTTCAGATTTTGCAAAGAACACATATGTAAGATATTAATATCTCTCAATATTTGATTCAATATTTTATTATAGCTATTTTTTAATTTATAATTATATTTCAGGAAGGATTTAAGGCGAAACAAGCGGAGCATATAACTCAAGTTACACAAGAAGGAGGCACACCAAAGTCAACTAGAGAACTTTGGAGAGAACACGTCGGCAAGAACAAAAATTGTGTCTATGGTTTAGGTTCATCTGTCACTTCTGTTGACTTAGGATCAGCACGTAGATCTATCTCGAGCCCTTCAAACGAAGAGATAGAACGACGTGTTGTTGAACGACTTAAGCAAATGGAACAACAGATGCAAGAACGATTTGAGGTGCAGATGGAACAAGCTCGGCGTGCGCAAAGAAAAGAAATGAATGAAATGTGGAGACTGATGATGAAAGGACAAGCTCCTCCTGAAGATCCCGACGAGGATAATGATATGTAAATTAAATATTTGGAACAAAATATGTAGTATATTTTTATTATTACGAGCTTTTTTGTAAATTATTTTTTTTATTTTTATTAAATTTTTTGATGAAATTAAATTTCGTTAGAATTTCTGAGGGGCTCGGCTCTGGGGCCAGAGCCCCTCAAAATTTCTAACAGGATTTGTGCCCCTCAGAATGCAGGGCCCGTCAGGAATTCTGAGGGGCCAACAACCCGTCAAAATTTTCGACTGTGTGACACATTAGAAATTCTGACGGGCTCAAAATCCGTCAGAATCGCTTTACCAACGAGCTTTTTTCTGATATTTTTTTTTCGTCAGAAATTCTATTAGAAACAATGTTTTCGACGAGATTTTTTCTTATTTTCCGTCAGAAATTTCGTTAGAATTTTCTGATTTTTTTGTAGTGATAAACGTGAAAAAGCGAATGCTAATCGCGCATATGAACAAGACGCTTGCGGGTGATTGTATTTCTAGAGATACCACCGCTCAAAGAATGGTATGTTAAAATATTAAATATGTTATGTTAATTTTTTTGTTTCAAATTAATTGTTGATATAATTTCTTTCAGGAATTGGAGCGCAGTGAAAAATTGACAAAAAAATGAAGTTTTTTTTGACAATTCATCATAGAAAAGATAATGATTGGATTTTAAAATTTGCAAAGAACACATATGTAAGATATTAATCTCTTAATATTTGATTCAATATTTTATTTTAGCTAATTTTTTTATTTACAATTATGTTTTAGGAAGGATTTAAAGTGAAACAAGCACATCATATCATTCAAGTTACACAAGAGGGAGGCACGCCAAAGTCAATTAAAGAACTTTGGAGGAAACATGTCAACACGAACAAAAATCGTGTCTATGATTTATGTTCATTTATCACTTATATTGATTTAGGATCAACACGCAAATCTGTGTCGGACTATTCAAGTGAAGAGATACAACGACGTGTTGATGAACGAATTAAGCAAATGGAATAACATATGCAACAACAATTTGAAATGCAAATGGAACAAGATCGTCATGCGGAAAGAAGAGAAATGAAAGAAATGATGAGACAAATGATGAGGATAATATGAAATTAAATATTTAAAACGAAATATATATTATATTTAATTAATATATTTTTTTACATTATTATTTATTTTAATTTCTTTAAAATTTTGACAGAAAAAATATTTCATTAGAAACTTCATCAGAAATTTTGACGGGTAATAAGCCCGTCAGAATTCCTGAAGGGTGAGTTTCTGACGGGCTTAATGCCCGTCAGAAATTCTAATAATTTTTTTCCTCAGATTTTTTTACGGGTCGTTTATTCGTCAGAAATTTATTTGCAACGAGCATTTTTTGACGTTCGTAATTCGTCAAAAAAATTATGTCGAAAATTGAATTTCTGACATATTTTTTAATATTTTTGTCAGAAATTTTGTCAGAAATTAATAATTTTCTTGTAGTGTAAAAAAGAGATGAGATGATGAATGCAGCAGTCCTGTTCAACTTTCTAAGGTACAGTGTTTTTTTTCTGGTAAAAAGATTGATACTATGAAGTGCTTTAGCATATTTGGAATTGACTCAAGTTTTTCGTTGCACCTATGTGGCGTGACAGATTCTCTTGAAACTTGACAAAACAAAGGATGACAAGTTGGCAGAAAATAACTGCAATGAATTGCTTAAGTTTCTGAATGCTGGTTATGATTGATATGGTCTCGGTGGCTTCTATTCATGAGGATATATGCAACTTCATAGGCGTGTTAACATGTGGAGTCCTACTTCTGTTTGTAGAGGATGCTTTCATCCGCCATAGATCAGGTATTTTTTGTATATGATGGGAACCTGCTCCCAGTGAATGATCATCATTCACTTATTTGTTTCCTTTAAGAATTGATTATAGAAGATGAAGGATTGGTGATCTTGGATCATATCTAATGAATCAGCTCGTAGTTGTTGGACTTTGTGATGCCATATTCTTTGATCTTGCAAGTTGCAAGTACAAACGGGAAAACATTCTTGGTACTTTCAAATAATGCTTAACACAAGTTACAGTTTAGTAAAATAAAAGTCTGATAACTTTCATATTGTACTACATATTTTTTTTAGAGCTTTGCCCTCTGTCTTTCTTTTATTGCACGGATGAAAATTTCAGAATTTTTTTTTGCATATATAAATTGGAGCTTTGCCCTCTTGTAAGGCGTGTTGACAAATTTAGATACAATATTGTTTGCCGTGATATGGCCTTGAGTTCTTCACAATATTCAAATGAGTCACCGTGGAGGATTAAATATTAACAAGGCTGTGTTATGTAGGCTATAATTTGAACTGTAACCAAGGTTTTTTATTTTTTTCCTTAATTTAATTCAGCATCTTTGCTAAAGGTTTACTCTATGGTATTATTATCATCATTTTATTTGTTGTCTGTTTCAATTATCTCTAGAACAATCCTCACTTGAATTGGTATAAAAACTAAAACAACAATATAACTCAAGAAAAAAGAAACCAAAACTAACATAATAAATTATCTAGGAAAAATCCTGGCTTTCATTAATTGTTCTAAAAGCTAACAAAGCAGCATGATCCCTTTGTCAGTTTTGTCATACATTTATGCATTCTGCAGCTGATCACAGCCAGCTGAGGAATCACAAATTACCCACAAACAACGCTAATGGAAGCAACAAATTTAACACAACGATATCGGTCATAAGCTAACTGGAACCGAATAGGAGGAGAAAAAAAAGCAAAACTAATCACTGCAACCAACGTTAACAGCGAGCACTCATTTGCGGACGAGCTTGAGGATGGCGAGGATGACGCTGCACAGGTTACGGAACTCCCCGTTCAACTTGGAGAACTTGGCCTTGTCGGACGCGCCCGCCTCCTGACATCCCTCATCGCAGGTGTTGGCGTTGGTCATAGCCGCCGACAGCCACGAGTTGACGTTGTCGTAGTTGTGCACGTCCATGGCCCCGGTGCTGTCGTCGAGCTGATCGACGGCGTCCAGGTACTGCTCCGTGCAGTCGTAGAGGCACTGCTGCCACTTGGGGTCCTTGATGTCCTCGTCCAGGAGGTGGGTGATGTAGGCGGAGTTGTTGGTGGCCATCTCGGCCGCCACCCTGATGGCGAGCTCCGCCAGGTGGTGGGTGTCCGCGCTCTGGCTCTCCGGCATCCTCAGGAGGGACGCCACGCACAGGTCGGGGAACGGGGTATGGCTGCAGGTCTCCTTGATCTGGTCGACTGCCGCGAGCGGCCGGACGGCAGCGCAGAGGCACAGGAGGAGGAGGAGGAGGCGCAGCGCGGCCATGTCAACAGATGCAAATGAAGCACCTCGTGTAGGAGCGATGAGATCGATCGTTGGAGGGATGGTGGATGTGGGAAGGGTTTAGTTTGCGTGCTTGTTCGAGATTTAAAACGAGGGGAAAGAGAGGCGAAGGGCGATGCGGCATTCACGTTGCATGAAACATGCCATGGAAATGTTGCAGAAGACTTGTTCTATAACATCCGTCGAGAACGGGTCGTTATTTATTTGGACCGAGGAGAACAAATAATAGTATTTATTATAATAAGTAAACTGGGTTAATTATTTGTTGACGCCTTTAAAATTTTTTTTTTCCATAATTGTTACTGATACACTCCTGTTATTTCAAGCTTCACATGATAAAAACGTATATAAGAGATTAATGCTACAGACGGTATAAACTTGGAAAATTTTAATTAAAATGCCTATGAGAACTGCACAAAGATCCCTCATTGCTTACCAACATTACTGCTAAACGGTTCTTGAAAAAATGTAAATCCGTTCATAGCTTAACTTATTGGTTCTGATTATCTTTTGTATTCGATATTTTATTTTCATATAAAATTTATTTTGTTTAAACTTACTTGTAAGCAACTTCTAGTGTATATGACTTTGTTTGGTAACCAATATTTTTTTTACTTATAAGTTGTAGGTCTCACAACTTATAAGTAGAAAATATTTAGAAAGGGAATCCCACATATATTTTTTAGCTTATAGGTCATTTGATCAAGCTATGTAACTTACGATTATATCATAAAATTTCCTTGATATTTTTACCATATAAGTTTTAATTATCAAACAATCATATTTGGAGCATTTGGATCTTTTAAATAAAAAATAGTTTATCAGCTATCTTATTATCAAACATTATATTATTGGGTAAAATATTTGTACGTGGTAAATTACAGCACATTTCTTCTCACATTTACTTGTATACCTATTATATGAGCCTATATTCATATACTCACATAAGTGAATATGCATGCAAATGTGAGAGAGATGGGATATTGTAATTTACAGTGTTGCACCATCATTATCCTTTATACTATTTATTATTATCAATAACATTTTTTTTCCAAACACAACCACATATCCTTTAAAATAAGATTCAACACTAAAACTTACCGGTTAGGCTAAATGAGCCCTAAACTTCATAGATTAACCACAACTTTCAACTTAGTCAATGAAATAAAATGAAATCAATTCCTTAATTTAAGAAAGAACTAACATATAATAACAAGTAATTTATTTAGTTAAATACATTAGTAATAAGNGGGGGGGGGGCAAACCCCCCGGGTCCGTCCATGGGCAAAGGCCATAACTAAGGTGAATGAAATGATAGGCAAATGTCAAAGCAAGGTTATAAGAATTGCTTATCGGGCTAATGGCCGAGTAGCTAGATTGAGGCATGTCATTGCTCGGTAAATAGTTGTGAGGAAGAAAATTATAAGTAATATTATGATTAGTGTGATGGGTACACACAATCATCCTAATCAACGAGTGTGGCAAGGGTGAGGTGTTTCCATCATTTACGAGTGTATTGTCGCTCTCATGATAGGACACAACTTTAACTCATATTTTTATGTAAGTATTTAGAGTTATTCTATTTTAATATAAGTGATATCATTGAAGGATGATTAGTTACTCTTATCCAATAAGCATGGTCAGAGTGAGGAGTCTCCATCCTCTAAAGGGGAAAAATGTTGCCTTTCTTGGAGGATAAACTTTCACTCTAATACGCAAATTGGTTGCCGCCATAAACTTGATTAATCATTCACTCTTCTCCATGTTTAGAGTTGGTTTGCTCCGACGAGGAATTTGCAAACATGCATGACTTACCTATTATTATTTTCTATAGGACAATTCCATGTCGAGTTGTACTGATAATTGAAATTTGTATAGATAGTGCATGCTTGATCACGAAGAATGATTGTGCCACTATGTTGCTTCACTGCTCATATTTCTCTTATTTTCTAAACAATGAAGAAAATTAGAAGAAGAACACTTTGATCTTCTTTAGTGTACATATATGAAGCATGACCAAAGCATTATTGTCGTCCTATCTCCTTTAAAGGAAGAATATGATGAGTGTGCCTCTTAGTTCCTATTGGTGAAGAAATTTGGTCAAGTCATCATGTCTAACAAGCTCAATAATGCAGAGGGGAGATGTATCGATAATGTTTCAGTCTCTCTCTCTCCTTCTCTTTGCCTACATTTTAGATATATAAGTGACAATGATTCTACTTACTCTACGATGGATTCTCAACTTCAACGATGTAACTTACATGACTACTTTGTCTCAGTACCCTCTCTTTATCCTCTACCTTGTCATAATTGCATGCTACATATGTCTTTAGAACTGCTCTTTGGCGCTTTAATTGCTAATGTCACTTCGTTGCCCTCCGGTTGCCAAACAATGTTTACCTCATTTTGATTATGTTATTATTAACTACCTAAGATATTCATATATTGATTCATAATGCGACTTATATGATCCATATATTATGACACCATTAAGTGTCACTTCATGTAACCAATACTTTCAGCTAGTTTACACAAACCTATATATGACAAAATCAATAAAGCTTAAGTTAATTATAAATTCCCTATTGATCGTATTAAAATTTGTGTATCGAACGACAATCTTGATTATCTACCAAAGAGAAAGAAACAAGAAAATGGAAGTGTGTTCTGCCCATCAATATGAAAGAAGAGTTCATCGAAGGGGCGGGGATGACGAAGACGCCTATTAACCGACAAAGGTGTCTTGGTATGGCATTGTAGAATATCACATTACACCAAAACTTTTTATTATTATTGTCTTAGTACCTTAAAGCACATAGCGCAAGAGGCAAAGCCCTTTTCTTATAGATTAACCCACTTAATTATTATTGCATGCAACCTATAAAAATATTATATTTACCTACGACATTTTTGAATTATAATCATGTTTAACTTCTATTTTCATTTGTTAGATTGTTGTCATAGTAGAAGATAACCGATCAATTTGTTAAAATATTATCTAAATTATAATTAGTTTAAAATTATTTATGTGCTAATTAGGAACATTAATTTTATGGTTATAAAATTATTCTATTGATTTACATTATGCAACATATTAGGAAATTATTGTTTAAAATGATATCATTGAATAAATATCCATCTTTAGATTTAGAAATTTAAATTAAAATGAATGCACAACTTTCCATTTCTTTTATCAATAACAATTCAGTTAGAAACTTTTTAGCATACCTGGAAAGTTAAGATTTATCAATTTTGAATTACTTAGGTGAAGGGAATTGTTATTATTTTTTATTAATATATCATAAAGTCTATAAATATTGTCATTAAACATTGCAAAAGAGAAATCAACAGATTGAAGATTGATTAGCCGTGTGGCCATATATTCATTTTAAAGTAGTGTTCGTGGGTCGATTGGACACGTCCTGATTTGAAATCCAATTCAATCTAATCAATTTTGATTATGTTGAGATGAATTCAGTTAGATTAGTCATTAAATTCAATCTAACTCGTTCTCCATTAAATTATGTTGGATTTGATGAGATCATAGAGTTAGCCGATTAAAATTTTCTTATTTGTTTCTTTTTTTCCAATTATTTTCAATAATATTTAAGATTAATTATGTTATTTTCAAAACAAGGATAACAATTTTCAAGCATTTAAAATAATTTCAATGATATGAAAAATTAATATTAAACTCTTATCTAGATCAAATTATTCTTATTTTAATAAAAAAATATAAAAAAATGGATCATTGGGTCTAGTAGGATTGATGAGATTTGAAAATTAAAATTTGTACCAAATTGATTGGTAATCATGTTATAATTGAATTAGTTTGGGTCGATCTAACAAGCAATGCAATTTAATTCAATTGAGAATCGATGGGTTCAAATTATCCGATTTACTGGATCAATCTTTAGTGGTAGACATCCTAATCCTAAATCATCCTAGCATTTTGTACTCTGATACTTCTAAAAAAATTTCTCAACATTTTTCACAAATGTTACGGAAAAGTGTACATTGACATAAATTAAGATTTATATTTTTATGGATAAAACATTTGTACAAATTATAGCACGACCCTATAATACTCACATGTAGTATAAGTTTATTAATATGAGCCTAGAAGCATAATCTCACACTAACAAGCCTACATAATAATATGAGGAGAGATGAATTATTGTAATTTATAACGCTGCTCACTCGTATCCCCCTATTCTTATTATCACTTCAAAAAATTTAATGCCACTCATCTTTTTTTTTTACCCTTGATATCTTCATATTCACCATAAAGAATTAACTACGTACATATAAAATAAGTTATACTAATTTTATTTGGAAGGGTCAATGCATGCAGTGAAAAATTTAATTTTAATGGAACTTTATTAAGCACTAGAGATTTAAAATATATGGAAAACATAAAATCTTAATGTCATGTCAGAAAGAGAAAACAAATAAAATATTATAATCATAAAAAGTAATTACATAAGTAAAATTTATTTATTTAAAAAAATAAACTATTATAATAAGAAAAAAAGATTATAAAAGGCAACAGAAAAATCTGATGGAGATTTTTTTTTTCTGAAAATTGTGCAACTCTTGAAAAATAAAAAAAATTGAGAATAAAATGGATAAAAGGAAATTAAATTAAAATTAAACAAAATAACTGATAAGTCTTGAGACTTATCAGTATTTAATCTCCAGGAATTCGTGTGAAATTGACGAGGAATACTGTTCTCCTTTACTGTTCAAGCCCACTTCGCCGCGGCCCAATTCCGACACGCGCGTCGAGACAACGCCTTCGGACTCTCCGCCTTCAAAAATATATAAACCGCGCCGTATTTTCTCTCTCTCCGCTGTCTCACTTCTTCTGTTTATGTGCAGGGTTAGGGTTTGAGCTTCGATGTCGTCGCCGATCTTGCTGAGGACGCTACGGTTGCAGGAACGCCAGAAGATGGAGTCCGCCTTCGTCGGTCGTGCAGTTGTTGAAGCTTCTTCGGCTGCAGGGACGCTGGAAGACAGAGATCTGCACAAGAAAGGATCCAAGCGAGAGAGTAGAAGTGGATTAGAGGAAGGAACGCCGGATTCGAGCTCCGCGAGGCTCCAGGATTCTTATTAGGAATTAGTCCGAAGAAAAGATAAGTTTCTTTACACTTCTCCCTCTATTTATATGCTCCTTTTTACATCACGTTTTCTATTTGGTTTTTACACGACTCTTCCTCTTCTTCCTCTCTTCTTACATCTCGAAGTCCTCCAAATATTTTGGCTTTCTTCGTTGTCTTTTGACTTTGGCTTCCGAGTTCTTCTCTTCATCGACTGCTGTTTCTGTTTCTCCGTTGTCCTCAGCTTCTTCTGTTTTTGTTTCTCCGCTTCCCTCAGCTTCTGCTTCTGGTTCTCTGCCTTCTGCTCTACTCTCTGCTTCTATTTCCCCTTTTCTGTTTCCTGCTTGCTGTTTCACTTCTTCTCTGTTCATTACTTCTGTCTTCGTTGTCTTTTGACTTTGGCTTCCGAGTTCTTCTCTTCATCGACTGCTGTTTCTGTTTCTCCGTTGTCCTCAGCTTCTTCTGTTTCTGTTTCTCCGCTTCCCTCAGCTTCTGCTTCTGGTTCTCTGCCTTCTGCTCTACTCTCTGCTTCTATTTCCCCTTTTCTGTTTCCTGCTTGCGGTTTCACTTCTTCTCTGTTCATTACTTCTGTCTTGTTTGCTGCTGCTTTAACTCCGTTTCCTGCTTCCTCTGCTTCTTCTGTTTCTATTGCTTCGGTTTCTGCTTCTTCTTCAATTTCTGCTTCTGTTTCTTCTTCTTCTGTGTTTTCTGTATCATGATGCTGAGACATATCAATAACATCCAATATATATGCATTCAGTAGCAGCAAAAAAAAACGTTCTTAAAATAAAAAAAAACAAATCGTTTAATGGAGAAGGAACAAACATGGACGACTCTTCTTGGCCCAAAAAAACACGACCTAAACACACACACACAAAGCAAAAGTACCCCAAAACTGAAACTTTTCAGCAAAAAAAAAAATTGGAGGATTTCTCATTTCTGATCACAAAACAAAAGTTTTTGGGGAGAGATACGAAAGGGATAAGAAAAAGCACATAAGAATCACGTACTTGATCAGTGAAATTATGTTAAAAAAATAAACTAATATGAACATCAAATTAGTTAAATTTTAATAGCTTTCAACACTTGGTGGGTTTCGATCCGAGAAAAAAAAGCACATAAATTCAGATATGATTTTTGGCTACAATACATTTTCTACTTACTACATTTTTGCACATGAAACTTAGGAGACGTTTCTCTAGAAATAGTCTTTTCATATTACCGATAATATTGTATTAAATTACTTGGACCCACTATATTACCTTGTTCACTTGCAGACAATGCAGATTACTTGTGAAAGGGCAATCTAGATTGCCTATGAGAGAGGAGGCAATGCAAATTGTCACTTCATAGACAATATGTTATAATTTATTTTCCACATTTGATCTTTAGAATTTTATTTAATTAAATAATACTAGTCAAATAAATAATAATATAATATTTTATTAGTTAGCATATATTATTATTTGGAGCTGGAGAATCTTCAAAAAAGGCAAGTCCAAAAAAGGCAAAAGTCTTCCTCCTTCGGCTGCATCAATAGAAAATGGAAAGAATTTCAAACTTCAAATATTCAGTGATTATATACGAAGATCCTTCTTAATTTAGCTTATATTCCCAAGAATCAATAGTGATGATACCTATCATTCAGAAAATGGAAAAATGGAAACAAATCGGTATATATTGAAATCAAAAAGGGATTATCGGGGTAAGCTTTATAGGAATGGGGTCAACCTAAATAAGTGTATCTTTTTTGTCATCACTTGACGAGGAAACTCAAATGAAGCATAGGTCGTCCGAAGAGCTGAGAGAAATGTTGTGGATGACCTATGAAAGACAGAAGAAGAAACATAGGTTGAAGGCTATTGTTGCGGACGTCCGAAGGTGAGCGGTGGATGACCGAAGAACCAGGCGGCAGCATTAATGGGCGACTTCACCAGTGCATCGGTCGACCGATGAAGTAGAAATGGACGACCGAGGAGCAGGTGAAGGGTATCTCACCACTGCAGTGGTCGATCGATGAACAAGAAGCGGACGACCGAGGGGTAGGTGAAGGGTATTGTACTTGCATTAACGGCTAATTTTCTGTGAGAGAGATTAGTTTGTTTGTGTAAAGGTATAAATTGTAGTCCCATGAGTCTTGGGAAACAACTTTGGCAAATTATTCTGAAAACCTATAAGCTTGAGTGAAAAGCCCAAGTTCCTCCTTCTAAGTATTCAAGTGAGAATCTAGAATAGAAGAGAGAAAAATTGAGTGTTCTCGAGTGAACTCAATTGTAAGAGGTTGTCTCATTTCCCTCTAAAGAAAGAAAGGAGAACAAGTTGTAAGGGAGTCTTTGCCCTTGAAGGAGTTTCAATGATCTCCGAAGATCTCCAGTTCGAGAAGACCAGAGTGAGAACGTAGACCAAGAATTCGGTCGAACCTCGTCAACAAACATGTAATTTATTCAAATGAACGATTTGAACACCTATTGATTCTAACAACTTATTGCAGAGTTGATCATTCGGACCTTTCAATTCATAGATGTGGATCTCGGACCTATAAATGGGGATATTCCCGATACTCACAAAGTGTGTTTGTTTCTTTCTGTGCATTTGTTCACTTGTTTTTAATTTGTGATAATTCCCGCTGCATAGACCTAATTTAATACACCCCCGCCTCTTGGTGCCATCTAGATCCTACAAGATTGTCCTTGGATTGTCATTGAGCTATCGCTGAATTATAGTTAGTTTCCTATTTTTTAAAAGATGAACAACTTTCTATCGCTAAATCATCATTAAACTATCTTAAAACTATTGCTACTCCCTAGATAAATTTGTCGCTAATCTATGGCTAAACCGTCTAAAAGTTGTCACTAAATATTTATTGTTAATTATTACATTTTGTCGCTATGTTGTCATAAAATATCAAACAAATTTTATCTAAATCGTCGCTAAAATGTTGCTAAATTATCACTAATGTGTCTTAAAGTATAAAAAAAATTATATGAAAACTATTGTTGATCTATCGCTAATTGGTTGCTAGACCGACGCTAATTTAAAATTGGTGAAAAAATTGAAATATTTTTTTTCTATAAAACCTTATATACAATAGATATCATCACATTCAACATATATACTCATCTATGCACAACACGATAATATGGCATATAAAAGTACTAACAATCACATCACATCAAACTATCACAACACAAGTTTCTAATACAATAAAGTTTATTTGTCAAATACAAACAGTCTAATCGTCAAACGGTGGAGTGCAAGGAGTAGATCGATCGTGAATCAAACTCAGATTTTTAAAATTAATGATTAAAAATCCCGTCGTTGATAATCAATTAATTGTCGGGTAACTAAAATAATCTCCCTCCAACAATTTTTTTTATAAATTCCTTTAACATATTTTAAGATAATTACTTTTTTAATTAATGAAAAGATCTCCTTCTTAAGAATCCATTGCCAAAAGAACTAATCTACACCATTTGATAGAAAATCAAAGATGAAATCATAAAACAAAAAAAGGAAAATTTTAAATAATTATAAAAGGATATATGGCATTTCTTCTTCCCCATCGATCACCCTTCTCCAACGATTTTCCGTGACATTGCTATCGTGCCTGCCTGTGTGCATTGCTCCTGCAATTGATGCGCATCCCCATATAACAGGTTGTCTCTCCGCCCTCCATCTCCCTCTCTCCCTCTCTGTTCGCTACTATTACCTCTCCAAGTTCCTCCTTGTGACTCTCTCTCTCTCTCTCTTCTTGAAATCTGACGCGTCGTGAATGTGCCCTGCCCTGTCCTGTCGTACCCCGCCCTACCACGCCTTTGTTTTGTGTTGTCGCCCCATCTATCCTACCGCATCGTGCCCCACCCCTACATGTCGTGCCCCGCCTTGCCGAGCCGATTGATGCCTTATCGTTGCTGCAATGGCACCATTTGCCGCTTTACCTCTGTGACTCTTCCTCCCTCCCTGATGCTATGTCGCTGCTCCAAAGCCACAACCCTGGCATGTCATGCTGCTGATGCCCTACCATTGCTGCAATGGTGCCATATGCCGCTGTCGTCACCATGTGTCGCACCCTATCCTGTTGTCGTGTCGCCGATGCCCTGCCTAGCCGCGCTTGTGTCGTACCTTTCCGTGCCCTGCCTGCATGCCAGACTATGCCCTGTCGCATCCTGCCTTGCCCTGTCGCCGCACATGTGCCATGCCCAGCTGTGCCGCCACGCTGTCACACCTGTGCCCTGCCCCTGTCGTGCCGCCACGCCTATCCCCTACCTTTCCATGCCCTATCGCGCCTTACCATGCTCTGCGCTGCCTTGTGCCCTATGGCATCATGCTCTGCCCTGCATGCCACGCATGTGCCCTGCCCTGCCCTGTGTGCCACGACTGTGCGCTGGCGCATCTTGCCTTGTCGCGCCTTGCCTTTCCCTGTCGTGCCCTACCCTACCCTGCCCTGTGGTGCCCTACCCAGTCGCGCCGCTAATGCCCTTCATCTACTATGATAGCACCATCTATCATTGTTGTTACCTCTGTCTTGCCCTCCCTCCCTCGCTCTCTCTCCCTCTCGTCTTGAAACTTATCGCCGCTGATGGCCTTCCTTGTCGTAACGATGCTGCAATGTTCATATTTTTGCTTGTCACAAAGATGTGCTTGATGATAAGCATTATATGCTTTATGAGAGATTTTATGATTTAAAGTTCTTTAGCTCTTATGCTCACAATTATGTTTATTTTTTCCCACAATAAATGTGAAAAGTATTTCTTGATGCACGTATGGTTATTGCTTTTCGAAAATATATAGGTCTATAACAGCGGGGGCTTCGCCCCCTTCCCCCCATACATCATATAATTCTAACTCTTATTTCATAGGATCTGTCTTGGAATTGATGAGCGGGTTTATGCAATCATGTTGCTAACCTTCATCTTCATAGAGACAATTGTACTCAACTTGATGGCATATGTCCTCTAAATTACTCTTCTTCATTCTTTCTCAATTATTTCCTCTTTGGGTATGCTTATACCAAATGTTTCCTTTTTTAATGCGCAGGTGTTTTGTAACGTGTATCATACCTTTTTTTAGCAAAGCAATAAATTTCCTACTTGTTTCTTGGATGTATTCATACTATTGTTTTGATTGTATCCAGAACCAAGAATTCAATTTAGGAGTACAACAATCGTCGATTTTGCTTCTAAAATATCTTAGCATTTCTTGAGGAGAGATTTTAGCAAATTATTTTTGGATATTTGATGCATCTTCATGTACATAGAGAGGAATATGAATGTCTGATATTCATACTACATTTTTCATGACTGTTAGATACAAATGGAATCACTTTGAACTGATCTTGAATAGAAGGCTTGATTTTCTTTCAATCCAATTGGGCACTCTTTGCAGGATTCGGTATGTTTTGTGTTGAGTCGACAGTTCCTGATACATTTTAATGTTTATCCATGTCTAGCATGTGTGACCTCGTCAATGCCATATTTTGTCTTTATTGCATGTTTATTCGCATTCCACCACCCCAATGACCTCTTTATGAAATGGATTTTTTCTTGGGTAATATTATGAGAAAGATTTAAGCAACATGTAAACATCAGTTCATATTTTCATCCTCTGACAACACTTGTTTTTTTTTCTATTTTGATGGCAAGTGCAAATATGATTTGAGATTGGTTAATCAAATAAATAGAATATATGATGGAAGCAAAATCTAAACAAGCAAGGACAAAGAAAATAATTTGAAAAAAAAATCTGAATGCACTCAAGTTAAACAAAAGCAGACTAGAGGTTCGTCTGGTCAAGATATACTTGCACCAGAATGGGAGTTGTGCCTTTTAAGTTGATGAACTATAAGTAATTGTCAAATATGTAGAATATTATCGAATAAGATTTGCTGGAAATTCATTTTTGGTTTCGCATTTAGGTTCTAATTTGCACATCCTTCTTTAAGTACTCTATTTACATTTATATCATCGAGTGCAATTTTTTTGACACGTTATATTATCATAACAGGAAGTCCATGTGTGCTTGCAACATTCTTCTCTCCTCTTGTCAGCTATGATGTCATGGCTAAACTTTATCCTCTATTATGCTCTTGAAATTTCTTTGATTGACTGCATAGTTTTTTTATCGATACATCTTGTTGTCTTTCTCGCAACTTTATTTTTCCACTCTTAATGTGTCATTTCCTGTTTCTTAGGGAACCATTTGTCATTTCCTTCTATACTTAGCAGCAAAAGTTACAAACCCAACTTTTGCTGGTGAAAGATTCTTAGAATCTAAGTACCAAACTATCACCTAAACTTTCACTGACTAATTTGGCAATGCTAGCCATGATGTGAACCAATAGATATATATCTTTTTTTATATCTTGTTATTTTTAATCATCATGTGATTTTTTATATTTAGGCAGTCACTGCTCTAATAGAAGAACAATTGTAGAAAAAGAAAAGTTGGTGTTAGGAATTGTGAGGTGTGAAACTCTAACTTGTTATTTATTCAAAAAGCTTGTTTGTGAATAAACTATCTGTAAGAAACTTAGACATTTTAAGAGCAAAACCCTATGTACTTTTAGATAGAGACATTATACATAATATTATTTCTACTCCTTTAAAAAAAACTAGACTACTCAAGTTGGTACCTAGTAAAACCAATTAGAACCAAATTATTTGTTCGAGATTCACATATATTGTTGTCTTAAACAAATATTTGTGCTAATTCCATTGTTGCTTCATGATTTTAATTGCAGGAATTCCTCTCATATTTTCTTTTTTTTCGATGATTTTTTTCTATTTTACTTTTCTTTCTTACAACACACATTCCATTTTCTTGTCATTTTAGGTGAACTGTTTTTTTTTTCTTGTAGAACTCATCGTGGTAAATATGCTATGAAAATATTAAAATATTTATAACTTAATGTTGAATCTAGGATCCCGAGAATGTTTTGAATGATCGCAAATTTGTAAGTGAACTCAGCCTATACTAATGAATTTGTTGAGCTGACTTATGTAACAGGATATATGCAAGTTCAAAGTAGTGGTCGACCTGAGCTGAAGGAATGGACGAC
>LTAE01000468.1:55723-78126 GCA_001647135.1 Pontederia paniculata | reverse complement strand
GCGCAGGCGGCGGTGGGCGGGCGAGCGAGGGCGCGGACGGCGGTGGGCGGGCGAGGGCGCAGGCGCGGGCGGCTAAGAGGGCAGACGCGCGGATCACACGAACAAAAGTGAGGGATTGGATTTTTTAGGGCACGGGAATTAGTGACAGAATATTTGTCGCTAGTTCTGTCATAAATTCTGTCGCTATTAACGACGAAGAATTTATGTTGTTAATACTGTCGCTAGCTTGTCGCAAATTTTATTTTTTTAAAAAAAAATGGCTCAACTTAAATTTTCGTTATACTGTCGCTATGAGTGACAGAATAACGACAAATATTTTTGTCGCTAACAGTTTGTCGCTAATCTTTCATATTCTTGTAGTGAATAAAAAAAATTAAAACTCTCTCCTCCTCCTCCTATCTTCTCTCTCCCTCTCCCTCCGTCGTGTCTCTCGTGGCGAACTCGTCGCGAAGGCGAGCCCTTGGTGCTCGGATGCTAAGGCGCATGTGCAAGCGAGTGCCCTCATCTGCGCAGGAGGAGCTAGCACATTGCAGCTCAATGTTTTGGTAATGAACTCGATCTCTTCTCGCTCGACGTCCTTGACCACCATAATCTTTGCCTTGACCAAGTAGTTTAGAGAGACATCGTTCATGACATCCCTCAAAATGCTCTTCTGTATAAGCAGCACACTACAGCTTGCGGCTTTGATCTTCTTCACCATCTCAAGGATGTAGTTGCACTCTTCTCGAAGGATGCCGTTAATCTAGGTGTAGTCGGACACGACAATGCTCTGCTCAATGTTTGTCTTTGGCGGAGAGATCTGGAACTGAATGACGATGATCTTAGCATTCAAGATGCGGGTAGGCCCCCCGACTGAGTGGCTAACCTTCTTGTCGAAGATGAGGCCCTTGACGAGCTCAGTGTCGTCGATGATGCCACTGAGCTTCTTAACGATCTTGACATCATGGAGGTCGACGAGGTCTGATTGAGCGGGGTCGACGATCGAGGACGACTTCCACGGCGAGCGGTGCGAGGAGGGAGGAATACTGGTTGACAACCTTGAAGTTAAGGGAGGTGGCGACGGACTTGAAAAGGACTTCGTGATCCGAAAGGTCGAGCAGCATGACCATGTCGTGGAGGATTTCAACATCATGGTCGGCGAGGCGGTGCAAAGCGTCGGAGATGGTCGTATGATGGATCCCGACGAAAAGGAGGGAAAGGGAGCAGCGTAGGAGCGCGCAGGTGAGGACGATGATGGTGGTGATGCCTTCGCTAGCGGCAGTGGCAATCATCTTGTCCATGCCACTGGGTACCGGGCTTGTGTGAATCGCGTCAGCAACCGCGCTGGCGACCATTATGTTGGCCTGACGGACATCGTCCCGAGGAGAGAGTATTAATCTTTTTTATTAAAAAATGATAAAATAGTCATTTAATAAATCAAAATAATTTAAGAAAAATTGAAAACGATACTGGTGGATAAAATAGGTCAATTGAGAAAGCTTAAACTTACTTCTTCTCGATTTTATAGTTTAGGAGTACGTCATAAATTTCGCAATAGTTTGAGGGGGAAAATGAAAATAACCCTAAAAAAAGAGAAATGATGTAAATGAGACAAATACAGAGGTATATATTTTAAAATTCAAGAAGGAAGTACTTTTTTAAAGAAATTAAGAAGGGCATACTTATTAAAGCAGATTATTGTGTTTAGAACTTAAACGTATTAAATTATGTATTTCTTTACCTAAAAAGATTAGAAAAAACAAATCAGATTTCTGGCATTTCATATCATGATGTTTTGAATTTGGAATTGATATTTAAACTATGAATAATATAATTTTTATTTATGAATTTTTATTTCTACATGGAAAAAATGCAAGCGTGTAATAAAATTGTTGCTATGCACTAAATCCACACAACATTAATCTTCTTCGATTCAATTCGATATCAATATGCCATTAAAGTCAAAACCTCTCGTTTAGAGAGTGTTGCCAAGTGTTATAATAATAATAATAATAATAATAATAATAATAATAATAATAATAATAATAATAATAATAATAATAATAATAATAATAATAATAATAATAATAATAATAATAATCATCATCATCATCATCATCATCATCATCATCATCATCATCTAGTGGAGGAGGGACATGAAGTACCTCTATTAGGAAGTAGAAGCAAAGATAGTACGAATGGAACAGATACCATTATGGCTCAAAAGCAAGTACAAAAATGAACTTGGATGAAGACACCTTTTATTAGTTGGATTATAATCAAAGGAAGAGGAGCTCACATATGCATGGACTAACCAATGCATTAAGGGGCAATTCCATATTGCCTTTTCTTACAGGCCATTGGCCAAAGGGAGACACCCACAAGTGGGTGTCCCTTGTGTTATGGGGCGTTTATATGGTGCCTTTTCATGCGGGGGCACACCCACATCTCGAGAGACTCAATGCACTACTTTGCGCCTCACGAGGTTGGAAGCACGTAACCTATGTGAATGCTTAGACTCGTATGGGCGGTTCAACAATCTCCCATTAGCACATGCACGACAAATCGACCTTTGTGTTGCATCCATCATTATCTCTGTAACAAATGAGTCGACTCACGAGTACAAGAACAAATCTCAAAAATATGGGAACTTTGATTGTTATCGATTAAGGATGCACAATAGTTCACCATCTTAGAGCATGTACCATGACATATTATTGTTTCATGACTCCTCTATCAAAAATGCGACTCAGAACTATGACAAACACAATTTTCTCTTAAACGTTACGTGAGCCAGACTCAACATCCTCATTTCAGCTACCCCCATGTAAGTTAATTACCTCTCGATCATGACCACTACAAGTAAATCATCTTTGGCGACCATTAACAAATGTTATCAAAACTAGATATCTGTGATGTTCTAAAAGTATTTATAACATTTGGATATCTCTAAACTTGCTATTTGTTACATGCATTTAGACAGTATAAAAATATGTATCAATGGATGATGTTGTATATACATTATAAATAGTCAATTAAAAGTACCAACTTATGAAGTAAAGGGTAAAAGCAACATAAGATACCTCTCCTCACAGCTTTGAAAAACAACCTATGACAAAAGAAACGACCAATTTAGAAGTTTGCATGACATAAATAAAGGAGAAACTTGTCATAACTCAATGGTCCAATCAAGTAAGTCTATGGTTTCTAAAAATTGAAACTATTAAATAAAGCATCAACTGGATATAAATAAACTCCTAATAATAAAAATGGACCACGAGAAAAAATAATTAGACTCTTGCGACAATGAGCTACATGTCTCTATACAATTCTAATAGCAGCAAGCTGCCACATATGAGATTCCAACAAATGATGTATTAAAAATGCTCGCATCAAGGAAAATAGAACACAAAGTTATTGCTTAATTATGAAAAAGATATTACCAATAATATGAAGAGGATAGTCAAACTTGATCACAAGGTATGCCACATTGTCCTTGCACATACATATAAGTTCCCTTCCACAAAATCATAACATTTGGTATGAGGCATTAAAAAGAAGCAAGGGCAGCAAAGAAATCAAAAAATTTAAACACAAATAATAACCTTGTTTCACTATTACTAATAATGCCATTATCAGAAGGTTTCAAAAATTGAATCTCATCAAAATTATTTTTTATAATAAATATAATAATTATTTCTAATATTTTTTTATATTGTTTGACATATCATTTTGCATTTTTTTATGTCATGATGATATTAATATAGAACGTGCACATGTGAATAATTTTTTCTACCTCCTCCGCTATGCATAAATATGAAACAGAATAAATACAATCGCTTTGAACCAAATCTGAAACAAAAAAACAAAACAAAAGAAAAAAAACCAAAAACTTGATTTCCAAAAGGCAATAACTAATAACATGTATTTAATGGACATGACAAAGAGAGCTAAGAAATGTTTTTAAGTAAAGAGTGTATTAGTGCATAGTTCTCAAGATACTCTCAAGTTATTGCACACATTACAACATTATATTGGAGCAAAAGCTAGATAAGTTGTCTAAAAATATACTTTAGCTTGTGTGGAAGATAATTGATACATATTACTGAATCAATAGCATTAAATTATGTGTTTCGTGTCCAACAAATTTGAATCAATAGCAACAAAAAATATTCCTTCTCCATATTTCTTCAGAATAGAAAGATAAGAAGACATAGAGACTTATTGAGTTTTCAAAGCTAGAAACAATGGCTGAAATCTGCAAAGAACAAAAGACATGCAACAGGAGAATTGTTAATTTCTCACAGTGCAAACCAAGAACACATGTAATGGAAGAAAATTAACAAGCAAATATTCTACCGCGAACAAGATATTGCAAAAAATAAATAGTGATATAAATCTTAAAAACAAACCAGACTAGCAATTAACGCATTATAGAACCAAGATTTCATATTAACACAAAGTTGGAGACATGCTTGGCATTGTGATTCTTCAATTAGGGAAATGTCTTGAGGCGATGCTCAAAGTTTTGATTGTTATCGATTAAGGATGCACAATAGTTCACCATCTTAGAGCATGTACCATGACATGTTATTGTTTCATTAATCCTCTATCAAAAATGCGACTCAGAACTATGACAAACACAATTTTCTCTTAAATGTTACGTGAGCCAGACTCATAACTTACATGGTTGTTCAAAACATATGTATGTTGCGTCAATATTTTACAAATCACGCTTTTGACTTACATATGCTCAAGTACCACATACTCGTTATACTCCAAATCTATCTTGTTGTACAGTCCAAGCACCTCATGTTTGACTATATGGAAAATTTTGTATGTAAATTATTGGTCAATTGGTATCTCTTAATGGTTCTTTCTTTGCCCCCACATTTTGTAATTATGTATTAGCTGCTTTCCTAAACATGACTCGACGGCTAGTCACTTTTGGCCTTGGAGTACCTTGGAGTACCATGTTAAAGTAGCAATATCAAAACATCATCTTGAAACATAGTCAAATTTCTGAGTGTATGTGCGTAGACATATAAGTCTATGGAGACTCACAACACGATGAGTTTAAAATTGATTTGTCATATCTCATGGTCAACTTAACATATTTGCTACAGATACAAGTACTACGGTGGAGACTCCTATCAAAGGAGTGTATGTCTATTTGTAAAATACTACATAGACTTAAGTTCAGTAGTCCTCCTCTGCCACCTAATATGAAGCATCCTTGTAGTTGCGTAACATTGGCATCAAAATTGGAGTTTCATGTTTGACTAACACATATCAGGATACACAAAGTTATCCGGACTTGTGTTAACATCATATCGAACACATTAATGAGATTTCAGACATATCTCATGTGTAGAATACAAGTTAATCAAAAACCATTTCTTCTCTGCTCGCTGTACCATAAGCGACAGAGACGATTACTTGTGTAAGTAACCTCGTGCCTGATTGACATACTTAATACACACATAACAAAATCCATCACAATAGATAATGAATGTGAAATATTCTCATTCATCCCCAAATTTGAGTATATTTTTTCATATTCTACACAAATTTAGTGCATTTATATGTTTAGAAAATACGTCTTTAGGTAATAGCTTGGTGAATGGATCAACAACAATTTTCTACGTGCATATGTACTCAATTGAAAACTCCTCTTTTACTTATTCATCTCATATAAACTTATACTTTTTGTCGATATATTTTCTTTTGCAATGATATTTGCTCGTCATTTACATAAGCAATCATGCATTGATTGTCACAATATAGGATCATCATTTTCATTGCATTATCTAAAACACACAAGTGTTGAAGAAATCTCTTTAGTCATAAAGCTTTTTGCACTACCACTAAACATGTGATGAATTCAGTTTTCATCGTGGACAATGCTATGCAATCCTACTTCTCGCTACTCCAAGTAAAAGCATATTTGGAGGTGAACTTGAGATCATCAATGTCGTTTGTCCAATTGACATCTGTATAGTCTGCAAGGCGCATGCTTCCTCCGTGATAGCACAAGACAAGGTTCGTACTGCCCTTGAGATATCTCATTATTCTCTTCATAGTTTTTTTAGTGTAGGCTCCTTGAGTTTTCTTGATATTGGCTTAATAGGCCCATGGCATAACATATATTTAGCAAAGTACATAACATGACATACATCATGCTACCAACTACACTAGCACAGGGACCAATGACATTTCCTTTCATGCATTTTCAATTTTTAAGCATATATTGAGACTCAATGCTTCACCTCTCTCAATAGGAGTATTAATGGGTTTGCACATCTCCATATGAAATTGTTCAAGAATCTTGTGGATATAAGATTCTTGTAACAAGACAAGAAATCTCTTTGAACTTTCACACCGAGTATGCATGCTGCTTCATTCATATCATTTATTTCAAAGATGGAGGACGATCATTTCTTTGTTGTTTCTAGCTATCAATATGTCATCCGCATATAGAATCATGATGACGAACTTATCTTTGGATTTTTGGACATACACGCAATGATTGTCATCAACCATCTCGAAACCATACAAAATGATTGATTGATGAAATTTGATATGACATTGCCTAAATAATTGTTGAAGTTCTTAAATAGACAATCACAATCTACAAACTTTGTGCTCTTCACCTTGTACATTGAAGTCTTCTGGTTGCTTAATGTAATTTTTTTCATCTAGTTCTTTCATTGAGAAATATTGTTTTTACATCCATTTGATGTAATTCCAAGTATAACAAAGTCATTCCTTCGGAATTCAATGAACAACAATGATTACTAAGGAGCAACTTGCGAATTTGTGGCACCGTAATGTGCGATAATAGCAAGAATAAGACGAATGAAAGAAAACCTCACAACTAGTTCAAATGTTTCTTCATAATCTACATCCTCCTTTTGCATGAAACTTTTCACTATTAGGCAAGAAGATCCATCCACACCTCTTTTGATTTTAACAATCCACTTGTTCCTAATTGTCTTTAGGCCAAGTAGGATATAAACTAAGTCTCAGACTTGATATACCTTCATGGAGTGTAATTCTTCTTCCATTGCTTTAATTCATTGATGCATGCATTTCACAACATATTTTTAGGACCTGCATTAGGCATGAATATGAGTCATTTTGGCATGGCATTCATCTATTTTAGTCCTTATTTGTTCGTATTGATTCAAGTCCGAAATCTACTCTTGTTTGATGTTTATTTTGTAGAAAATCAGATAGAGAGGCTAAGGAAAGATTTAAATGGACTCGACATTGCTAAAGAGCTTATTCACGAGAGGCGAATATAACTTTAAGAGTCATTATGGGTCGTGTTAGATCATTATGGGTCATGATGAAGTGAGAACAACAGAATTTAAGCTCATCGCACGTCATTATGTAAAGTCACGACCATTCCAGCGAGCAACGAGATTTACACATAGTTCATTACGGGTCTTGATGTATCATTACGGGTCATCAGGACTGAAGTCATGACTGCAACGGCTAATATATAATGACCCAGACAATAATCATGTTCTGAGTATCCAGATCATTACAAGTTGTAAAAATATTTCACAAGCCGTTACCCGGCAATTCACGAAGCGTGACAATGTATTACGGCTTCGACATCAACGACCATCTATTAGGGAGTTTATAGTTCCGGGGCCGTAAGAAGAGGGAAGCACTTGAAGGACACCAGACTAATATACGAGTTACAGGCCATGACGACTTGAACAGATATGATGAACCCTATACTTATGGACCGTGAAACTCATCACGGGCCGTGTGAGAGTTACAAATGTTAATACTTACAAGATTTTGTTGTGATTTGACGGTCAAGAATATTTCTATCAAATCCAGAGCCTTGAAGGATGAATGAAGGGATATTTCTTGATAATTTTAAAGAGTCTTTACAAGGTTTTATTGCAGTCATGGATCAAAGGGCAGAGTTAATCGAATGGTTCATATGCGAGCTAAGGTATCATCTCCAAACCCTAGAAAACCCTAATATGGATAAAAGGGTGTATAAAGACTTCATATTCAACCTCAAAAGATATGCTAGGAGCCGTGAACCAGAACTTTGAAGCCAAAGAATGAAGAATTATTTCGAAGGACTGCCAAAGAGGAGTTGAGATCAATACACTCGTTAAGGAGATTGCTTAGCACCCTATTGACACCCAAAAGAGTATTTCTTTATTCCACTTTATTTTGGGATGAACTTTGACTATGTTTTATTCTCTATATTTATCTCATGACGAAGAGTGTTTGTAAAAGAATGATTAGCTAGGTTTAGAATCTGTATACTTTCTCAGACTTTTGATTATAAATTTTAATTATTTTCTTACAGAACATGATTGCCTGAATTTTATGAGTTTATATTTTGATCATTTATTGTGCAGTGTGGTCAATTCTATTTGCAATTCATGGCATGCTTTTGTGATCCGTTAAGGATGTGGTAGTGTGTGGAATATTAGATTAATTCGTTAAGGATAATTTAATAGTTTAGGAATACATTTGAATGCATTATGTGATCATAATATAAAGGGTAGAACCGTTAAGGAATGCTTGTTAGATTATTTTCATCTAGGTAGTTGATTTATCTGTTAAAGAAGGCCATACTAATATGTGTTTCTAATCCATTTGGAATATTAATTCTTGAGCAAAATTTGTGCATAATTATTTATGTGAGAAAGTGCCAATTTTATTTCTCATCCCTATAATCATTGAGGTCCTAGTCATCATCCATTATCATTGTTAATAATCATATTTATTTCTATTTTCTAAAAAAAACCAAACTGAAATCAATGGTGTCTCCAATTAACCTCTAAGATTAGATAGTTACCACTAGTTCCTCATGGGATCGACAACTCTTACTCTTTATAATTTATTACTTGAACGACTAGTGCACTTGTTAGCATGTATTTGCTTGTAACAGATTTTCCGCATCATCCATTGATCCTTGTCCACAAATGAGAGAGCCTCTTGTAATGAGCTTGGCTCGTTTACTCCTTAGATTCACTCTATGAGCTGATGAGATTTCGTATCAAACCGACGACATGTGATACTCTTTCTAGTGGTCCTTCAAAATGGGTTAAATAACATGATACTCAGTTGGCGATGAATCACTCTCACTCGGATCAAGGTCTGGAATTGAAAAGATGTACTTCTCAACATGTTGATCCACACTTGTTGCCAACTTGAGCTCTTCAACTTCATCTGTAAATTAAGTTGTTTATCAATCTCACCTTGTTTGAGAAATTCATTCTCTAGAAATGTAACATCTTTACTCTAAATTATTGTAATACTTCCATCATTCTTTTTGTCATATGAATACATGCCCTTTAGAGGTTTCATAATATTTGATGAAGACATACTTCTTTTCTGTTGAGCCAACTTCTCATACTTATGGAAGTTGTCAAGGACATAAGCTACACATCCCCAAGGACACAAGTAACTTAGGTCTAGTTACAGTCAGGCCAAAGCTCATAGGTAGTGGAACATATAGACTTCGAGGATACTCGGTTCAATATGTAGGTTGTAGTTAATAGAGCATCACCGAAATTCTAAATTAGGAGATTAACTTGCGCAATTATTGACCTAACCATGTCTAGTAGGGTATGATTTCTCCTTTTCGCAACTCCATTTTGTTACGGTGAACTCTAGAATCATTAGTTGTCACTAGTTCTCAATCCAATTCATGAATCGTACTAAATAATCCAATGATTTAGAATCTCGAGAAATTAGGTACACAACATTGTATCATGAATAGTCATCTATGAATGTGAAATATGATGAATTGTACCTACTGATGCATGATAATATAGTCATCTTTCATAACATATTTAGTCTAATTTTAATTAATTTCATCATCATATGCATTATTTTGTTTAATAATTCACTTTATTTTAGTTTTTAGATTGATATTCTAGATATTTATTTTCATGTCCAGAACATTCAGGAGAGCAACAAAGGAAGATCGCAATGCCAAATCAATAAAAAAAATTGGACATAATTGTTGTGAGAGGGTTGTCATGCCCATGAGTGCATACGAACTATACTAAAGAGATGTCATGACTTGTGAAATTATTTTCACGATCATGACGACAACAACGTGATGAAGGCATGAACTACAAATCACACTCTTGATGATCAACACGACCCATGAGGCCTCTTTCACGGTCTTGAGCGCACTTGAGTCGAAGTACACCAACTACGTAATGGCTCGCGAAGACATTTTCACAGTTGTAAGCAAATGAGGCGATGATGGACGATATAAAATATTACATTCGATCACAACCATGACATCCTGATCATTAACTGTGAAGAGTCAGAAGATAATGTTGAGAATATATAGGGCGAGGGATCGACCAAGAATCAAAACAACGAATAAAAATGAGAAAGAAAGATTGACACACAGATTTTTAACATGGTAAAACCCTCTTGATCAATGTGAACAAGAGGGAAACATCCACGGGCAAAGGAGACCGCCACCAAAGAGTTTTCACTAAGTCAGAAGAAGAGAGTACATTATAAAATCCTAACCCATATTTATAAGGATTCATACCGCGGGAGGCTTCGCCCCCCGCACTCCCCATGGGAATCAGTGTCGGGCTAACGGCCCAAGCCCCCCGCTACCACCACAGATTCTCTTTTTTCTCTCCATTTTTTTTTCAATTTTGAGTACAGGGTATAATATTTCAAGGCACAATAACAGACAACATGCAACCTTTCGGTCACGATCGTAAAATTATTTCAGGGGTCGTGAAATCATCATGACACTGAATTTAAGTTTCGGTCATGATCGTGAAACCCCTATCACGGGCCGTGAACTGGTGATCTGGGAAGAGTTTTAATTGAATTTAAATCGACCAAATCTTATCTTTTAAAGATTTAAACTTGAAATTATGTGAAAATCTAATGAATTTTTTTGTTAAAATAAAGTTTGTCATGTTGAAACTCTCACATGACATGACATCTTTTAAAAATATATAAATAAGACCCAAAGATCTTATATGTGGGGTTATGCTTCAAGCTTAGGGAGAACCTAATACTAAATAAGAAGACGAATTTATGTTGCACAAATTCTAAGAAGATCATTGTCTTTTGATTCTTAGCTTTTTACTCTTCTTTTTCTGTAATTTTAAGGACGAACTCCCTATGTAACTTTTATTTTATTTTCGTGGAGTAATTTTAATTTATAAAAAGACCTGTGAAATTTTTGTATTAATTGATACTAAATTTTAAAATTTTGAGCATGTCTCATGTTCTTAATTTTTTCATGATTATTGATATTTTGATATTTACTAACTCTCTAAATAGGAATTGTGAGTTCTTATTTCTCTTTAATTCCTAAAATTGATTCTCAAATGTGTGATCTACTCAGATTGTTATCTTAAAAAGGAACAATCAATAATTTAAAAAATATATTTTAATATTATTATACTTACATTTTTATATACACAGCATTCCCAAGTACTGATAATTCTGATTTCATACGAATAAAAGTGTGAAGAACATTTTTATTTCGATGAAAAAAAATCTCAAGAACATTTTTTCTTCTCGAAGGTATATGTATTGAATTAGTCCTAATGTCCTGTTTCATGCATGTACTCATTAATTGAACTTTGCCACAGGGAACATTTCAGTTAGTGCCCATGGAGCATGAGAGAAAACCTTCTTCACTTCTCTGCTCCCCAAATTTACGCTTATGACGATATGATTAGCACCGTCCTGAAAGTATGAACCCCTCCAGAGGAAGAGTATGCAGCGGTCTGTAGGGTCGAGGCCCAGCGGATGTACGTGGAATTGAGTTGTGACCCTGCAATGCCTTCTGATGTATCGTAGAGTTCCAGGGCATCGGCTGAACAGCTTCACCAAGCTGAAATCTCTCTCCAAGTTCCAACTCCTCCTGTCCTCCTGCAGAACCCACATCCGGAGACCCTTCTCGTCGAGCACAACGTAGAACAGCTGCCCTTCTGATTCCGTCAGTTGACATCCGGTGTAATACTCCCGCTTGAACGGCAGGCGAACAAGCCAGAGATGGGATTCATGGTGGTCGTAGCAAAGGATGTGAGCATCAGTGCAGAACCAGTACAACACGCTGCCGTGGGCGACGACTCCCCCCGTAATGGGATCGACGCTGTCTCTCCCGGGATACTCGTCAGCCGCGGCGAGCGAAGAGGTGCATGACGTGACATGTCTCTGTTCCCATCTCCCGAGAACGGTGTCGAAAACGTCGGCTGTCTTCGTCAGCATCCCGACTCTAACCATCACGAAGCGCGGCGGCGGAACATTAGTTCTGCATGGATCGCGCAGGCGGATCACTCCTACAAACTGTACGTCCTCGTCCAAAGGAGTTGGCAGACGGGGGATGAAGAGTCCTTGTCGCAGAACAGGATTGTAAAGAACGAACGCCGGCCTGTCATCTTCCAAGGAAGTGATCTTCGTACCAATTTGGAATAAGATGAAGCCAGCTGCAGTTGAACTCTCTGACATCCTTTACCAGTTTCTTCCATTTAGGATCAGTCCTGAGGTGGTGCTCGATGTTCTCCACGCGTGTGATCTGCAGCAGGCCAGTGAGGCGAAGGAGGAGAAGGCACGGTGGGGATGAAAACTCTCTCCGTGTAGAAGGCCGAGCATGGACGGATGGAGGACCCGGTGGGAGTGGATAAAGAAGGGGTCGGCGATGAGGCGGCGAAACCGCTCGGAAGCTGCCGAGAAGCGGCGGAGGGATTGTGTGGGGAGCTTGAGGAGGATGGTTCTCACGATGTCGTCGGGAAGATGCTCAAGGCAACACCCACTGCTGCTACACGGTTTTATTTGCTTCTCCTTTGGTTCCTCCTATTTCTCCACCTTTCTCTTCTTGTTCATGTTATGATTCTTCATGCAATCTGTACGTGAGCCGTTCCAGAAGTTGGCGCTTGGAAATCTTAATTAGTTAACCTTCGATAAACCTGTAATTAAGAAACCAACCAATAGATGGTTATAATTTATAGTAGAGAAAACTAAGGCTAAAGGAGAGGAGAAGCGCGTCCGTCTTCTACAAGTTGAATTATTATTATTAAACTCCCAAAATCCTTGGACTTGGAATTTTTTAATTAAGAAATAAAAAATATATTCTTTTCTTATACGTTCAGTTCGCCACTCGTGATGCCATAATAATTTTTATTTTAATCTTTAGTTCTAACGGGATTCCTAATATTAATGATCTTTAAATGAGGCTGTTGGCCCGATGGCGTACAGGAACAGGGGAGAGGAAACAAAAAACAGAGAAGGAAGTTTTACGAAGAGTCCTACTTTGACTACTAATTAAACATCAATCTTAATCAAACTTATCTAATAATCTTCTAGTCCTAGTAAAAGTTGATCTGCAGGATTAAATTTCCAACAGAGGCATTCAAAATTAATTTCCTATTTGGTTTCAAATTAGTCTATTTCAATATCAACATTATTATAACATAAAATAAACTTCAATTATGAATCTAAGATCAAGTAATCTCTTGTCTTAATTTATTAGTTTTTCAACATTAATTAACTCTCGATCATCACCACTACAAGTAAATCATCTTTGACGACCATTAACAAATGTTATAAAAACTAGATATTTGTGATGTTCTAAAAGTATTTATGACATTTGGATATCTCTAAACTTGCTATTTGTTACATGCATTTAGACGCTATAAAAATATGTATCAATGGATCATGTTGTATACACATTATAAATAGTCAATTAAAAGTACCAACTTGTGAAGTAAAGGGTAAAATCACATAAGATACCTCTCGTCACAGCTTTGGAAAACAACATATGACAAAAAAACCACCAATTTAGAAGTTTGCATGACATTAATAAAGGGAAAACTTGTCATAATTCAATGGTCCAATCAAGTAAGTCCATGGTTTCTAAAAATTGAAACTATTAAATAAAGCATCAACTGGATATAAATAAACTCCTAATAATAAAAATGGACCGCGAGAAAAAAATAATTAGACTCTTGCGATAATGAGCTACATGTCTCTCTACAATTCTAATAGCTGTCACATATGAGATTCCAACTTTGTTGACAAATGATGTATTAAAAATGATCGCATCAAGGCAAATAGAACACAAAGTTATTGCTTAATTATGAAAAGGATATTACCAATAATATGAAGAGGATAGTCAAACTTGATCACAAGGCATGCCACATTGTCCTTGCACATACATATAAGTTCCCTTCCACAAAATCATAACCTTTGGTATAAGGCATTAAAAGGAATCAAAGGCAGCAAGTAAATCAGAAAATTTAAACACAAATAATAACCTTGTGGCACTATTACTAACAATGTCATTATTAGAAGGTTTCAAAAAATGAATCTCATCAAAATTAACTTTTATAATCAATATAATATCTTTTCTAATATTTTTTATATTGCTTGACATACCATTTTGCATTTTTTTATGTCATAATGATATTAATATAGAATGTGCACCTGTGAATAATTTTTTTATCTCCTCCGATGTGCATAGACATGAAACAGAATAAATATAGTCGCTTTGAACCAAACCTAAAACAAAAACAAAACAAAAAAAAAGGAAAAAAAACAAAAACCTGATTTCCAAAAGGCAATAACCAATAACATGTATTTAATGGAGTATCAAACATGACAAAGAGAGCTACGAAATGTTTTTAAGTAAAGAGTGTATTAGTGCATATTTCTCAAGATACTCTCAAGTTATTGCACACACTACAAAATTATACTTGAGCAAAAGCTATATAAGTTGTGTAAAAAGATACTTTAGCTTGTGTGAAAGATAATTAATACATATTACTGAATCAATAGCATTAAATTATGTGCTTTGTGTCCAACAAATTTGAATCAATAGCAACAAAAGTTATTCCTTCTCCATATTTCTTCAAAATAGAAAGATAAGAGGACATAGAGACTTATTGAGTTTTAAAAGCTAGAAATAATGGCTGAAATCTGCAAAGAACAAAAGACATGCAACAGGAGAATTGTTAACTTCTTGCAGTGCAAACCAAGAACACATGTAACGAAAGAAAATTAACAAGCAAATATTTTACCGCGAACAAGATATTGCAGACAATCAATAGTGATATAAATCTTAAAGGTAAACTAGACTATCAATTAATGCATTATAGAACCAAGATTTCATATTAACACAAAGTTGGAGACATGCTTGGTACTGTGATTCTTCAATTAGGGAAATGTCTTGAGGCGATGCTCAAAGTTTTCTTGCTTGTGTCAATACAATCGAATGGAAGAGATGTGGCACTGTTCGTACGGATGCAAACGCAGTCGGAGAGAGAAAGATCGACCTCGCGCACGTGTAGAAGACGAGCATGGACGAATGGAGGGCGTGGTCGGCGCTGGAACGGAGAAAAGAAATATTGGGATCGGAGATGAGGCGGCGCCACGGCGATGATTATCAAATCCTTACCAGCTACTGCTACGTGGTTTGATCATCTTCTCCTCCTCCTTTTTCATCATATTTATCTTCTTGTTGTCGCCACCTTTATATTCCATCTTCTCTGTCGGAAGCGATCAAATGTTAAAGATTCCATCTTCTCCGTCGGAAGCGATCAAGTAAATCAGAAAATTTAAACACAAATAATATCCTTGTTGCACTATTACTAACAATGCCATTATTAGAAGGTTTCAAAAAATGAATCTCATCAAAATTAACTTTTATAATAAATATAATATTTTTTTCTAATATTTTTTATATTGCTTGACATATCATTTTGCATTTTTTATGTCATAATGATATTAATATAGAATGTGCACCTGTGAATAATTTTTCTATCTCCTCCGATGTTCATAGACATGAAACAAAATAAATATAGTCACTTTGAACCAAACCTGAAACAAAAACAAAACAAAAACAAAACAAAAACAAAACAAAAAAAACAAAAAAAGGAAAAAAAACCAAAAACTTGATTTCCAAAAGGCAATAACCAATAACATGTATTTAATGGACTATCAAACATGACATAGAGAGCTAAGAAATGTTTTTAAGTAAAGAGTGTATTAGTGCATATTTCTCAAGATACTCTCAAGTTATTGCACACACTAGAAAATTATACTAGAGCAAAAGCTAGATAAGTTGTGTAAAAAGATACTTTAGCTTCTGTGGAAGATAATTGATACATATTACTGAATCAATAGCATTAAATTATGTGCTTCGTGTCCAACAAATTTGAATCAATAGCAACAAAAATTATTCCTTCTTCATATTTCTTCAAAATAGAAAGATAAGAGGATATAGAGATTTATTGAGTTTTAAAAGCTAGAAACAGGCTGAAATCTGCAAAGAACAAAAGACATGCAACATGAGAATTGTTAACTTCTTGCAGTGCAAACCAAGAACACATGTAACGGAAGAAAATTAACAAGCAAATATTTTACCGAGAACAAGATATTGCAGACAATCAATAGTGATATAAATCTTAAAGTTAAACCAGACTAGCAATTAACGCATTATAGAACCAAGATTTCATATTAACACAAAGTTGGAGACATGCTTGGTACTGTGATTCTCAATTAGGGAAATGTCTTGAGGCGATGCTCAAAGTTTTCTTGCTCGTGTCAATACAATCGAATGGAAGAGACGTTGCACCATTCGTACGGATGCAAACGCAGTCGGAGAGATAAAGATCGACCTCGCGCACGTGTAGAAGACGAGCATGGACGAATGGAGGGCGTGGTCGGCGCCGGAACGGAGAAAAGAAATATTGGGATCCGAGATGAGGCGGCGCCACGGCGATGATTATCAAATCCTTACCAGCTACCGTTGCCGCTACGTGGTTTGATCATCTTCTCCTTCTCCTCTTTCATAATATTCATCTTCTTGTTGTCGCCACCTTTATATTTCATCTTCTCCGTCGGAAGCGATCAAATGTTGTTTCATATCATTGTACATGAGAGAAAAATCAAGAGAAGCGCAACAGAGAGAAAAATGTACTCTTTCGATAAAGGCAAGGGCTTATGCTCCGGAATTGTTGTTTGTTGTAGCGGTTTAAGTTCAACACAATAATAATAAGTGCATTTTTTTTATAAATGAACGATTAAATTAATTAATAACAATTAATTATAAAATTAGGTAAATAGATTTAACAAATTAATGTGATAAATTATTTAATTTATAATCTTTTGTACTCTTTGAAAACTTTTTATTGTAATATATAATCAATTATTTTGTACTATTTTTTTAACTAGACTAGACATGCATAAATAGAAATTCTAAATAAAAAATTACTATTTATTAATGTCAACAATATTAAAAAGTTAACAGATAGATATAATCAGTTATTTCTCAAGATACTCTCAAGTTACTGCACACACTATAACATTTACTGGAACAAAAACTAGGTAAAGTTGTGTAAAAAGATACTTTAGCTTGTGTGGAAGATTTGTTACATATTATTGAATCAATAGCATTAACTTATTCGTCTAAAAAAATAGCATTAACTTATGCGCTTCGTGTCCAACAAATTTGAATCAATAGCAACAAAAATTATTCCTTCTCCATATTTTCCATAGGTCATCTGAAGGAAACTCTTTTATTTAGAATAGAAAGATAAGACATAGAGAGACTTACTGAGTTTTGAGGACTCCATTTTCAAAGAAACAATGGCTGAAATCTACAAAGAACACAAGATATGTAACAGGAGAATGTTAACTTCCTGCAGTGCAAACGAAGAACACATGTAATGAAAGAAAATTAACAAGCAAATATTCTACCACGAACAAGATATTGCAGACAGTCGATAATTATATAAATCTTAAAAGCAAACAAGACTAGCAATTAACGCGTTATAGAACCAAGATTTCAGATTAGCACAAAGTTGTAGACATGCTTGGTACTATGATTCTTCAATTAAGGAAATATCTTGATGCGATGCTCAAAGTTTTCTTGCTCGTGTCGATACGATCGAATGGAAGAGACTCTGCACGGTTCGTACGGATGCAAACGCAGTCGGAGAGAGAAAGACCGACCTCGCGCGCGTGTAGAAGACGAGCATGGACGGATGGAGGGCGTGGTCGGTGCCAGAGCGGAGAAAAGATATATTGGGATAGGAGATGAGGCGGCGCCATGGCTCGGAAACCGCAGCGAAGCGGCTGATGAGAAATTTAATATGGTTATCAGATCCTTACCAGCAACCGCTGCCGCTAAGCGGTTTTAATCTCCTCCTCCTCCTCTTTCACGATAAATTATTTAATCTCTGATATTGTGTACTCTTTAAAAACTTTTTATTGTAATATATAATCAATTATTTTGTAATAATTTTTTTAACTAGACTAGACATGCATAAATAGAAATTCTAAATAAAAAATTTACTATTTATTAATGTCAACAATATTAAAAAGTTAACAAGTAGATATATTAAATGCATAACTAGAATATAAGTATAATAGAATAGTATGGGGTAAGTTGAGATTAAAAATTCAATTTCTATTTTTATTCTTTAAACTCTAATAAAAATAACATATTACTCAATTGCTAATCATTAATATGTAAAATAATTTATCAAATATTTTATTATAAATAAAGCAATTATCTAATCAAGTTAAACATTTAAACTCTAATTTAAGTTTTATTTTTTGAATTGTCAAATAAATTCAAATAGCTTTGGCAGTTTGGTGTTTGTTAAATGGATCCTTAGTATATTTCTCGCAAGATATACAAGCAAGGATTTTAACCTGCACGATATGAGAAAAAGTGACTATTTTAACTCCACGATACAGAGACCATGTTCAGTCTTAACACGACCCATGTTGGTTGGCCGAATGAAAATCTGAATATTATCAAATAATAATATTTTTAGTTAATTTTAAAGTTTTGAATTTAATTAATAAATAGAATGTGAGTTGAATTAAAACTGGAAAAATCTTAGGAAAAATCTCTACATATAACCGTAGAGAAGAAAGAGCACCCATAATTTTCATTTTCTCTTCCAAATCTCTAGGCACCAAATTTTATCTCTCTCTTGTTTAAGAACTCTCTCTCTTTCTCTCTCTCTCTCTCTCTCCCTCCTAAAACCTATGTCAAATTTTTTAGGGAAACGTGAAGGATATTTACAGGAGAAGATCACGGTAGAATCATTATTATCTTGTTTTTCTTTTATTATTTTAGGAAGATTTGTTAATTATTTTGATTTTTTTAGGTTAAACTTTATTTGTAAAACTCTATATAAGAGTTATTTTAATATGAATAAAATTAAACTTTGAATATTTTCTCAAATTGAACTCCGTATTTTTTTATTGTGTAGATTCACAATATTTTTGATGAATTCTGAAGAACTCTAGTGAATTTCATAATTATTTTTTTATTAAATTGAAGTAGACGAATACATCGTTGGTGAATTTCAAGATTCTTGGTAGGTTCTAAGGTTATTCGTCGTTCGCTTCGCCTTATCACCATCATCACCCGCCTACGACCATCTTTTTCAACCCCGCTCATCAGTAAAGTACTCAAGTTAGCTTATTGATTGTTGTTATTGACACTTAATATGGATTGACATGTCAAAGTTATGATGCTTATAATTGGATAAGAATGTAAAGGACAATTAGTTCTAAAAGGCACAACATGATGAAATGTTTAGTTTAAAGTAATATAATCTTACATACCGGACATTAACTCATGGGATAGATATCTCATGCACCGTACCCTGCATGTTGATCAAGACGACGATTCTGCTAATGACGGATGATCCTTGCATATGTTTATAGATAAGTTGAGTCTTTCAAATATTAGCTTGTTTAAATTATCATAATTATCTAAAACTTTTGCATTGTCTAATTATTTAACTCTTATTTTTTTAATGTTTTAGATGAACGAAGAACATGCTAGAAATTTTTTTAATGTGTGTCATATTGATTCAACCACGTACGAGGTGTACATTTTCAAGGCGTGACATTATGGGCCATTTTAAACCTAGGTACACACGTTCTAATAATTAATTAATAGCTTTTCTTTTTCATAGAAATTGACGTTATGGTATTTATATTAGGCGACGAATCAATGTGCTTAATTTAAGACAAGTGGTTCTTTTTTTATTCTTCACATCAAATACATGGACATAATAATTTTGATGACTTAGGTAATCCAGATATTGGGAGCATGATTAAATGCTCAAAGGACAAATGAAAGAAAAACCATGTTTGTGATGTGATTTAACTGAATACAATTTGTCAAGGGAGGAACTAATGACTTGGCAAAGAATCTTGCAGTCTTATATTGCTAGGAAATGATCCCGAGCTTTGACCCAAAAGAAATTATCACAGTGTTTATCATAAATAAGGGAAAAAAGAAGAAGATATCCCTGATAACTTGAAAATCTGAACTATGACATACTTTAACTTCAGTAACGAATTAAAGTAGATTTTGGACAAGAAAATAGTTGGAAGCACAAAGGTATTTTGAAACTTCCCTTTGCTTCTAGTGGATGGCAAGTTTTGCAGCTCAATGAGAATTTTATAACCGCAACAATCGTAGGTAAGCTCCTTCCTTCCGTTGATTTCCGAGAACATCGTAAAGGAAGCTATAATTTTTAAGACAGCAAAGTCAGCATCATTATCAGTTTATTTCGATCAGATGGTGATAAGGCTCTGATGAAGGCCGTAACATAATTTTAGGACCATCGTGATGCTTCAACTTTCAGATCAAGTGGTATACAATTGAACCTCCACGTTGATAAAATCATCTGAAGAACTCTACATGACCGCCAATGTCTTTGCACAACAAACTTGCCTCAGCAGCCAGTTTCCTGCTTTTTCCAATTATCAACCCCGTAAGCTCATGTTTTGGCTTTGGTTCATAGGCTTTGGCATCTTCTTCCTTTCCTAATAGCATTGCCTCCCTTGCTGGCACCACACTTCCCCACCAAAATTGGTAAAGAATCCCATGCATTAGTTCCCAATATGCCTGGTCCCGATATACCCGAAATAGGCTGCTTCCATTGGGAGTCCAACAATAGAGATCAACCCAATCTCTGTTCATGACCTCCATTTGGCCTTGTATCTGGGGCATGTAGTAGTATGGCATTACTTGCCATGGCAAAGCGAGTTCAGGCTTACCTTTATTATAGGGGCACTTCACTTCTAATATCCCGCCATCTGGACAACAACCTAGAAGCCCATCCGGAGAGGCTCCAAGCCATCTGAAGCTGGCCTCCGTATGGATTGCAAAGCCTAGAAAGCTGACATCCCGACCTGTGATGCTCTTGTAGCGCTCTATGGCCGCAGGTTCATTGCAAACACCCCAGTTCATGGCAGCCCTGGCTGATGCTTCAATATTATCTGCCTCTGGGGCAAACACTTTCTGGTGCCATAACTCAGATCGCCTATTCCCCTTCCAGAAACCCAAGGCTGTGCTGAAAGTGCTTGTGGTCAACTTGTCTTTGCGTAAAGCAAACCACTCCTCTGATCGTTGGGGTGCATCAGAAACCGTGAGCTGGGCTGATACATTGAGGCCTGAGGGGCTGCTAAGGGTTATCGGAACTGAGGGAAAGGATGTCAGCAAAGATATTGTGCAGGTGTGAGGAATATAACCCTCATAGTTTCTTCTTGATGGGAGAAATTTAGAGAAACTGAGGCATGAACGACTCATGATGGCTACAGCTATCACGTGAATGCCAGATATTCTACCTTGTTGCAGGGTCCTAGTGAAGTAACAAACTAATTTACTGTTAGAAACAGGATGCTGATGCATAAAGCAATTATGTAAAGAGAAAAAAAATCATGAGGTAAATTGATGAAATAGTGAAGTCCATCCTGTAAGGAAGTAAAACTAATGTTATACTAAAAGAAAACATGTGTTTGAAGGTATTCCCTAACAAAAAATGTGAAACTGCAGCTTCCTACACTGTATAGCAGTAGGATGTATTTCTACGCATAAAGAATCAGTTGAAAGTTGCATAATGCCATGGCAAACAATTGCATACCAAACCACCATAACAAGACAATACTAGCATGGCATCGGAACAAACCTCGTATATATTTGTAATCATGTATGGCCACCTAGTTCTAGATCACGGGTCAGGGCCCTGTATACTGAAATACTGTGGTTCAACTGCCTCACTATTGATTTATGGCAAAGTACAAATCTAAACATAAAAAGAAGAATCAAATTGAAAACATATTGAATAACCATCAAATGGATGCTTAGATATAAGTGAATAGTTGATATTGTATACTTAGATAGTCATTGACTGAAATTCTCAATTGAGTTTTGAGAACTAGATCACATATGCTAATATGAACCATAACTGGCTTGAAGCTTCGTAAGGAGAAAACAAAAGTTAAATATTCAAGGTCAAAAGACAGCCCGAATTGTAAAAGCAAGCATTTCTTTGAAAATGAAAAATCTAGGAGGCTACATGATGCTCAAGGTTTTTTCCCAAATGATATATATATATATATATATA
>LTAE01000468.1:2911-54860 GCA_001647135.1 Pontederia paniculata | reverse complement strand
ATACTAGAAAGGATAAGATTAGGAATGACCATATACGTAAACGAGTCGGAGTGGCACCTATTAGCGAGAAGCTGGTAGAAAATCGTTTGAGGTGGTTTGGTCATGTCCAGAGAAGGCCATTAGATGCGCCAGTAAGGAGGGTAGAGCAAACAATCTGGAGTCCGATTAAAAGAGGGAGAGGGAGACCAAAGCGAACACTTGACGAGCTAATAGAACGAGATCTATTAACGAATAATATACCAAAAAGTTGGGTTACTGATAGAGCGCAATGGCGTCGTATGATCCATGTAGCCGACCCCACCTAGTGGGATAAGGCTTTGTTGTTGTTGTTGTTGTTGGTGCATAATCTTGTTATAGTTGTAAATGTAAAGATCTAGCAGATAAAACTATGAATATCTATCAACAGTTTCTGAAAGAAAATTGCCTAAAGAGAAAAAGAACCATTAGAAATATAACATCATACATACAAGGTAGATTCGTTGGGCACAGTTAATGCGTTTAAAAATAGCAGCTACATACAACAACAACAACAACAACAAAACCTTATCCCATTAGGTGGGGTCGGCTACATGGCGCTATTGCGCTCTATCAGTAACCAATTTTTTGGGTATATTATTCGCCAATAGATCTCGTTCTATTAGCTCGCCAAGTGTTCACCTTGGCCTCCCTCTCCCTCTTTTAATCGGACTCCAGATTATTTGATCTACCATCCTTACTGCGCATCTAATGGACTTCTCTGAACATGATCAAACCACCTCAAAACATTCTCTCCATCTTCTCATTAATAAGGGCTACTCCGACTCGTTCACGTATATGGTCATTCATAATCTTATCCTTTCTAGTATGATCACACATTCATCTCAACATCCTCATTTCAGCTACCCCACTTTATGTTCATGTTGTCCCTTCATAGTCCAACATTCACTACCATATAACACTGTTGGTCTTATAGCAGTGCGATAGAATTTTTCTTTCACCTCATGGGGTACTTTCCTATCACAAAGGACTTCAATAGCTTTTCTCCACTTACACCGACCAGCTTGAATTCTATAGTTAACATCATCATCAATCTCACCATCTTGTCTTATAACTGATCTCAAGTGTTTAAACTTTGTCACGTAAGAAATTATATCATCTCCTAACCTAACTTCCAAATCGCCTCTAGGTTGTCTATTTATGAAATTGCAATGCATATACTCTGTCTTATTCCTACTTAAACGGAAACCCTTTGACTCCAACGTGTTTCTCCATATTTCCAATTTTGCATTAATCTCTTTTCTTGAATCCGCTAACAATACTATATCATCAGCAAAGAGCATGCCCTTAGGTACCTCCTCTGTGATACTCTTGGTTATAGCATCGATAACTAAGTTAAACAAATATGGGCTTAAAGATAATCCTTGATGTAAGTCAATTCTTATAGGAAATGCTTTTGTCTCACCTCCTGGTGTCCTAACTTTAGTCAATGTCCCATCGTGCATATCTTGTATAATCTTAATATAGGCAACACCCACTCTTTTCTTTAGTCAAAGACTTTCCAAAACATAGCAGCTACATGAAGATAATAATAACTATCATGCTCCCTGTCTTGATCAAATGGAAAGAAACAGACTAAACAACTTCCAGAAGCCAAAATTGCGAGTGAGAAACCTATCATCCAGTAAGAAAAGAGGAGCAAGCTTTTTCTAAGCACCAAGAATGCATCCTAACTTCATAAAGTACACAAAAAAGATCAAATTTTGATCACACTCTATCCTCCAAACGAACATGAAATAAAGAATGTAAAAAAAAACAACAAGAAACAGCATCAAACTGCTGTCTCTCCCGTTATCTGGTGTGCTCCATGTGAGCATTCCCCATTACCCCCTCTTGACTGCATACTGATGAAGAAGGCTTGAACTGTCATGTGTCTTCACATGGGAATATAGACAACCACTTAGGGGACAGCCTTCATTAGCGGCTATGGCAATAGGTTGGTGGTAGATATCCCCTCTCAACATCTTATCACATTCCATATGATGGTTCCCTTCCGAAGTTTTTGAAAGGAAAATTTTGATACAACGAGCACGAAATGGACACCAAGAAATTTCTATAACTAGTGCAACAGACATGACAGAGCTTTTTCATTTATGCAGATAATTACATACAAGGGGACAAGAAAAAAAAATCATTTTACTGCGGATACAATTAATTTTAAGATAGTTTTGAAAATAAAATTTTTGAATGCTTCTAGTATATTTGAGTTTTTCTTTCATTTGAATGACAATTAAAATCTCAATCACTTGATCATGGTTCATTTGGCGGAGAGTAGAGTTAATGTTTAAATGACAAAAATAGGCAACACCAATAAAAAAGAATAAGGGGAAAAAACAATTGAAAAATAGTTATTGACATGCTTGCAAAATAAATACTTTCTTCCGGCAAAAGAATTGGCATGTTCCATTCAGTTTTGCAAAGTATATGTAATAGAAGGAACTAAAAAATATCAGAAAAAAATAAAGATGAAAATGTGCTATGAAAAGAAATATACATGCAGAACTTCATAACTTCAATTATATGATACCATTAATATCTTATACTACAAGAACGTAAAACAAATTAATTTTATATATGAACTATAATTTTCTGGATTATAATATGATCTCATGATATAAGTACTTTATGGCTCTTATTTTGTCTGATCCGAAAGAAATGTGAGCAAAATTAACAAGAGAATTAGTACTCGTTTATAATTTGTTTTGAGTTAGAACTTTAGCTCATCTTAAAACTCTGGAATCTTTATGATGAACAGAAAAAAGAAGACAGATTCTGTTTCTAATTTGTTTTGAACTTTTCCTAAAAGATTACTTTGAACTGGAACCTTAATGTATCTTAAAGCTCAAAGTCTTTAAGATGAATAGAAAATCATTTAATATGAACATAAAAGAATCTGTTTCTAACTTGTTTTGAACTAGAATCTCAGTTAATCTTAAACCTTCAAAGTCTTTAGATGATCAGAAAAAAAAAAGAGAGAATCCAGATTATGTGTGTTCTATAACAATACTTTAACGATTTACTTAAAATTCTTTGCTATAAGATGCCAGTTTGGAATTGATTTTTTTTGCATGGAATGAAATGAAAAAAAAAAGTAACTGGCTCATCCAATACTTAGTAGATACTTTAGCGAACCGATTCTGTACCTCCTGTTTTAGCAAATTATTGTCTGAAATGTGAGAAAACTAACGAGAGTAGAATTAGAACCTTAGTAACATGTTACTCATGTAAAAATGTGAGTAAAAGAAGTCGCAGTGGAGCGAACAAAATACCGAGCGGAAGGGACGCTGGGGGCTGTCCGACGGCGGGTATCAGTATGCGACGGGGTCTCGGCGGCGAGACGTGCAGATCGGGTTTCGGTGAGCGAGAGAGTGGGTGGCCGTCGGGCGGACGGCAGCGGACGGCGGCGGCGTCGGGGTTTTCTTGTGGTTTTAGCGAGGAAAAAAAAAAGGAAACGAACAGTGGTTTCTATTACAGGGCTCGAATTAGAAAATGTTGCCGGAAATTTTATCTAATTATCATCACAATTTTCGGATTTTTATTTCTATTAATTTATGTTATTTTAAATTATTCTAATCACAATTTATATTATTTTAAATTTAATTTATGTCATCACAATTTATTATATTAATTCAATCCGATATTCTAGTACAAAGATTTTAATATTTTCATATCATAATATTCAGTTATTACTATTATGGAAAAAGTGACTTAGCAATTTATTCTAATCGCATCGAGAAAGTGCATCAAATGAAGAGATATTACAAGTTACTTTATATTATAAGTAGAGTTTTGCTATATCCTCTTAAAGACTTAAACTATGCCTAACACCTCACAATAGCACGCACCGTAAATTAATCAATTTTATAGAATATTTTTAATATGTAAGTATTAGGAGGATGAATTAGGAGGATATAGAATTTTTCTTATAAGTATTATTTCAAATTATAACCAATGTATAATTAAGGATAGTTTGTTTTTATTAAAATAAAATTTAGTAGAATTTTTCAAAAAATTATGTTCTCATTGTAAATCCAAAACAAGTCAAATATACCTTTTAAGATAATATATGTGACAATTTTTTGGGAAAAATATTTTTACCATAAAAAAGAGTGGAATCTTTCTCCAAATTTTAAAACATTTTTTAAGGTTTATTGAAAAAAAATGGTTCAAAGTCGAAGATGCGACCCTATTTGAGCCAAAATCAGGTTAGATCAAGACCCAAGATTTTTATGGTCGCACCTTTTGCTTCCTCCGGGTAGAAAATAGAGATGTGCTAAATTAAGGATTTAATGATATAGCAAGCAGATGGAATAAAAACGATCTGTCATTTCTTTTGTATGTGAGGGGAGAAGAATAGTAAAAGACACAAATTCATAAACGGAGAAAAATAATAATAGTTAGGTTGCAAGTTTTAAAAATTATTTGACACTTATGTCCCATTTTGCTACACGAACCTGGAGTTAAAACACATTGGTTCAATCTCTAGTTCCTCTTCGGTTCTCCAAAACGATGTGACATTTTAAAAGAACCGGACACGAAACTCCATGCTAAAACTTTGAATCACGTGACATGGAATTTCAGTTGTCGGTTCTTGCTATCGACTGCTTCTTGTTGCAATGCAGTGCACCAGCTTTTTTTATTTTTTTTACATTTTTTTCTGATAATATTAAATAACAATATTTTTACTTATATAATATTTTATTAATTTGTATGTGAAACTAAAATTATTTTTATGAAATAATTATTATTAAATTATTAAATCATGAGATTAATTTTAAATTATTTATTATTTATATTTTAAAATAGATTAATAGATACTTTTTGCAAAAGCTTTAAGAAATTATTAATTGGTGGGATTAATTTTATATTATTTATTAATTATTTTAATAGTTTTAATTGCTATTATTAACAAAGATTTTATGTAAATATTAATTCGTGAGACTGATTTTATATTAATTATTAATTATTTTTAAAATAGTTTTAATCAATATTTTTTAATATTTTTTATGAAATTATTAACTTGTGAAATTAATTTTATATTATTTATTAATATATTTAATAATAATAGTTTTAAAAATAATTACTTGCTATAATTTTGTAAATCAATTAAGTTTATTTTTTATTAAAAAATAAATTTTATATTTTCGATTCTCACTTTTCATTCAAACACCTCTAGAACATATCTATAATCATTACATTTTAGTTCATCCAAACACTATTAGAATCAATCTATCAAATCAAACTATTCACTAGAACATGAAGAATCTTCAATTCTACTTGTCAAACAGGACCTTAAAGATATAAGCTACCTTCACACAAAGACATATAAATAAATAACAATAATCACAACAAAATAATTATCAAGGACTATTGGAAAAACATTAAAAAACTTACAAACAATTATGCAAGGTCCTTCTCTAGGCTCTGTTTGGCGCAAAGGCCAAACGCTCTGTACCAGCGTCTCATGTCTCACATTGGACGCTTGGCTGGGAAGCGTCCGGAGGCAAATCGCTCCCAGCCAAACAGAGCCGTAGACTAAGAAGTAAGGAGATGAATGACTTTGAAAGAATATATGATTTTAAAAATTTGTCATCATAAGTTTTGAAATTTTATATTTTAAAAGAATTATCTATATTTAAAAAAATTTGAACTCGAGTTTTTCTCGAATAAGAAGAAGTTGTTTATCAACTTCTATTAATAATATATGATTAACGTATTAGTTTGCATTCAATGATGCTGCTGAAATAAACCAATATAGTATGCAAACATGAGAAGAGGAGGGAGAATACTAAGTTAAGGTTAGGCTGATGAAAAAAATATTAAGAAGGCAATAAGGAGGATTATATGGAAACAAAGTGTAAGGTATACGAGGGAAAATAAGACAACTTATAAAGTAAAATTAATGAACAATTAAGGAAAAAGATGAATTGGAAAGTGAGAAATAAAGAAGGAGAAATATTCGCTCTAATTCACGTTCTTATGTCTATACGAGTTTATGTTCTTTTATATTGGAATGGAAGGATGACGCGAAACTTTTTTATTTATGTTCTATCATATTAGAATGAAATACATGCAACTTCTAAATAGCATGTAACATGCTACCTATTTTTTTTCCATATTTACATTTGTGTTTTCTACTATATTTTGATTTTGACTAATATTGTTGTTTATTTTGATCTTGTTGGTTGTTATTTGTGATTTCTAGTAGTAGTTATAATTATATGGAAGCCAAAGGTTGTAAAAACAATATGTAAAACAATTTAGGCTATTTAAAAGAGCGGAGAAAATTAAAAAAAAATACAAAAAAAGATAAAATTGATACTGAATAAAATAACTTATTGAGAATTGTTTAATGTTCAACTTTTAGTTGTAAATAGATTTAGCTATTATTTTGTATGTCTTAAAATAACACTTAGAGAAAAAAATGTGTTTTAAATTATTTTTTATACTATATAACCATTATGTTATGTGTTGTTGCTTTACTGATTTATAAATTCTTTGGTTCGAAAAAAAATAATCCAATAGTAAATTGTTGATATGATAAAATTAAAATTCTATTTTATCATTATATTATGTAATATAAAAATAAATAAAATAAATTATTTTCATTTGGGATATATATATAACATTTAAAGTATTTAATTATTATTTATTCTTTTTAGTTATTTTATATTTATTAATTGAATTCAAACACTATATTTGTGAAGCACTTTTATTGATACAACAGATATACTGCTAAAATCTAATTGAACCATTATCCGCTATTAATTGTTAGTCGTATATAGAAAATGTTAAATCCATTAATGATAATAATCTACGCCAAATACTAATCATTAAAAGTAAATAATATTTATATGTATGATCTTGATAATCTCATATTATATTTACATTAAAAGTTAAATTCATTCGTGTGTTGCTAGTGTTTTATATTTAACCCATCCTTGAATAGATGAAATATGAGTTTGGACTTTTAATATAAAATCTTAAATCCATTCTAATATGAGTTTTTTCTTTGATTAGTTGTATAATTCCATCTGTTAGTCATTCAATGCAGATTTATGTCGAAAATTTGAAGAAACATGTATCTCGTGATATGCTGAGAAAACAACAAGACTCGTAGGCTTTGAGCTGCGGTCATCCAAAGTCAAAGTGATCCTTCTCTTGACTAAAGTGTGATAAAAGAAAAGGAGAAGTTTAATGTAGCATCCTGTTACAACATGCATCAATTTGCAATATTTATTGTGTACCTCCACGAGCTGCATGCTCAAATTGTCCTACCAATTAAGACAAATGAAGAATGAACGAGAAAAGAAAACCAAGCGAAGATGCTAAACTGCATGGTGAATTTTAAACTTGTGGTTCTCAAAATTAAAGAGAAGGAAAAAAAATGAAGAAAACTTAGTCTTCTACTGTTCTACAGGAATGAAGGAACAGTAATGGCAATGCAAGCTAAGAGAAGGATGGCAGATGAGATGGCATCCTCTTCCTCACGGAAACAGCTCCTCTTGAACTTGCAGGCTTTCTGCAGCCTGATCACCTGCATCTCCTGCTTGTTTGCCTCCTTCAGTCCCTTCACCTCCTCTTCCTGCAGCTTGGTGCTCCTCTTATTCATGGATTGCTGCCTCCTCAACCTCGTCTGTTCCACTTTGCACACCATACTAATTTCCTCCTTCAAGCTGATGACAAGTAGGTTGTTACTTTGTGCATGGTGGAGCAGATAGTGCCCTCTTTTATACAGGACAGAGGTAGGTTTTGAGCTGCCGTAATTTGATGGTCGTTTAACTTCTTTGGCAAAAATAGGATGATGATGATGTTGTTGTTGCTGTAGTTCCACAACCACATGCAAAAATACTTTATTTTACTTGTCCATGGTAGGATGAGGGACACTGAGCATCTTGATTGAAATGCTTGTTATTTTGTTCTTTCTTTACATGCATTGTTTGTCATACCTTCATCAGAAACCATATGCATGGCCAACTTAGTGGTCCATCAATTATTCGGCAGCAGCTTTTTAATCTGGATAATGTCAGTGTAAGAAAAAGTGTTGTCCTTTCTTCTAACGTTGAAGTGTAAAATTGACATTTGATTCACTAAATAGCTTGTTCATCTAAAAAATTGAGTTTAAGTACTTGGGTAACCCAACATTTAAAATCAAAGTTGGGTGATCCGAACATCAATTTTACACTTGCTTGGGTGAATTTGAAAGCATAAATCTCATAAAGGTGTGACAAACATTCACCCTTGGCTATCTCCAAGGGACCAAAGAAAAGAAGAGTAGACATTTTTTCATCATTTTCTTGTTCATTTTTCGATGCACTGCCAATGAATGGAATCATGGTTCATAAAGTGTGTTCATTTTGCTATATACTTCACTCAGTTATCCTCAGAGTTCCAAATGGCAATGGGACAAGTCCCTGTCTTGAGATAGTAGCAGCAGCTCCATGTGGATTCCCATGTGAGCATGTGTGCTCATTACTTGCACATCCAGCCCAAATCATTCTTGTACGCTTACCTCCTATAGTTTAAATGATATATTTTTTTGAACAATAATGCATTGTATATAATACACATTTGGAAGGTGGTTGATACTCGTACTGTCTTATTCATGATTTAAACCTTGCAATCGGTTCAACTAGTCAAGCTGCTCACTTGGTAAGTATGGAGCAACTCTTATGCACATAGGGGAAAAGGCATGGTATTAAACGTTGAGAATAAGATGTATAACGCGCTGGTATATCCAGAAGTTTCGAATTTGAGTCGTGATCCTTTGTTTAATTTACTTTTACCATGTAATACAATTTTTTTTTTGATATTTCTGTTCTTTTTTTAATCTTGTGTAGGAGTTTGTTGAATTATGTCCATGCATGCCCGATACAGGCAGAGACAGATAAGGAAAACGGCGTTGATACTTGACGTGCTCCGGCATGACATTGATAAGGACATAGAATGGTATGATACAAAGAAATGGACTGTCGGGGGACTAGAGAACAAACTCTCATTCTCATTTAATAGCTGAAGCCACAGTTTCCAGTTAATTCAATCAGTACTCTCTCTCTCTCTCTCTCTCTCTCTCTCTCTCTCTCATATCAGTATATATATAACAATATGATTGGGACTGCCAAACAGGTTACTGGTTCTCCTGCAAGGCTGGAAGGGCATGATTATACAGCCTGGGAGAACTTGTCATTCTATGGCACCCATTTAACGACCCCTAAAACTCAATAGTTAATATGAGATTCTCTATCTGAAAAGCTATAATGATTCTTTAGTATATGTTCAAATTTCCATGGTGTGTTCTTTTACCACATAAATTGAGTGGCTGATCCTTTATCACAAATTAGGCATGCAGTTGGAGGGAGCAGCACATTTGTTGTCGTTGATGAACAAATGCATATGCAATGCAATCCAAAACAATAATAACGAAGCAGGCGCCTCCAAAGTTTACCACAGATTCTGGACAATATTTGATGATAATTTGGCAGCTGGAGGTAGGTGGTTTATATTGATTTGTTTTGCTGCTCGGCTATCATTGTATTAAGTATAGTTTTGTACAAGGGAAAAATAACTATCATTTTAATTAAGAATTCTTCAAAACATTGTTTCAATCATTAAATTGGTTAAAAAATGCTACTGTTTAATTGCCTACTAAAGAAACAACTAAGAGATACCTGCAGGGGTTATGCATTTGGAGAACACCATCATGATTTTAATTTATTTTAGCAAATAAATGTATTCATACACAAAGCAAGTTTATTACTTAGGATCATATGTATGACCATACATACATGATAACTATATATATCCAAGTCTCTCGCCTTGATGCCTATGTTGAAAATACGCCGCGACACATGACTGTGATGCCATATTTATCACAGCGTCGGAGGTATCCATATGTAGCCATGTGTCTGCATGTATCCTGCTTTGGCAAGCAACTCATCAGCCTCGGCAGGGCCGCGGCTTCCCGGCTTATAAGGGAGAAGATTCAGCTTGCCTGCATCAATACTGTGTAGCAATGGAGTGAATATTTCCCAAGCCGCCTGCAAACACAATTCATTGGTAAAAAAAGATGACAAGTGTCGACGACAAACAGTGATTCAATAAAAGATTGAATCCAAGTAAAGTTGGATATCATATTGGAACATACCTTCAGTTCGTCTCTGCGCACGAAATGCTGCTGGTCTCCCCGTATCCTATAGAAAAGATAGCAAATGCCATTGTTATAGTAAGTACTTAACGATATTAACACGAATCCGAAAGATTAAAGGGATGAGTTAGCTTAATATAAAGATGATGGTAGATCAGTTAGCAATAGGTCGTCAACTAACGTGTCCAAGATTAATCGCTCGTATGCCTCTGGAATTTTGACATCTTGATACCGCATTCCATATGACAAATCTAGTTCACTCTGTATGGTTGACATTTCCAAGCCAGGTTTCTTGACCTGTACAAGCAGAAAAAGAAAAACAGTTGGACAATCTAGTTGCATGTTATAATTGATATTTTGGTTCCATCTTATCAGCGTTGAAGTACAACTTCAGACCAAAATATATTTAGATGCTAATATGGAATATGCAAAATAATGAAACTGCATCCCATTTAGTTGGCCCAGAGTTTCATTGATATTGAAATAACAGTGATTACATGAGTTCCTACATGAAGTATAATTTAAGTTGTGTCACCAGCCAAGCAGCAATTTAAGTGATTTACTTTTAGCCAACATGAATACATGGTATTTTTGAGATTGAAGATAAAGATACAAACCAGATAAGTTTGGCAACATTAGCACATCATTATAATAAAGTTCAATGGCGTAGTATACTGTAATAACATAGTAAAAGGTTCTTATAAATAAAAGTACTTACTGTTAGCTTCATATACATGGCTTCAGATGGTTGCAGCCGTATAACAAACTCATTTCTTCCTTGCTTCTTGCCTTTCGTAAATAAGCATGACAGAAAGGAAAAATCTACATATTAGATAAATTCCTTGGAGCATATCCACTAAGATTTTCTTTGTTATTTTTTCTGGTTATGTGAAAAGTAACTTAAGTTCTACAACTTATCAATAAATTGTAAATTCAACAAGGCTTACATTTAAAGATATCACCCGGAACATCTTTAAACTGAACACGGATTTCTGCTTTTCTTGAACTTAGAGCTTTTCCAGCCTTGAGTATAAATGGAACACCTGCAATCCAAGTTTCTTATAAAAAATCAAATAGGACAACAGTATAATACGACCACTTCGTGCAAAGTTAATCAAATTTCACCTATTAATTTAGAACAAAAACATAAACATAGCACCAAACACTGACCTTCCCATCTTTCGTTGTGTATCCGTAAAACAACAGTTGCAAATGTAGGAGTGAGTGAACTGTCAGAAACTGTAGGATCATCTTTGTAGCCTTCATATTGTCCAAGTACAACCTCATCATACTCTATGGGAAGGACAGACTGAAGGACCTAAAATTTGACATGAAACAAAAGTATCAAACACAATAGCAACATATAAGAGAGTAGAATCAGTAATGAGCAATGGGATATTTCTTTTCTTTAGCATAATAAAAAGTACTGAAAATATTGTACTGTTCAACTTATATGTCTCACCTTCACTTTTTCATCCCGTATATGCTCTGGCTTAAGAGAAACAGGTTTCTCCATTGCAACTAAACAAAGAACCTGGAAAATAAAATAAGCAAGTGATTCAACATTAGTCATTTAAGATGCAGATAAAAGCCCATGCTGTCATAAGAATTTCAATGTACATGAACACAATGAAAGAAAATGGCCAAAAGAAACTATTCATCACAATAGGCAATATAGTTAACATACAATTTGTATTAGACACATCAATTACTGTGAATTGGCAGATAGTAAGTTAATGCCTATTGTCAATATAATTTATCAGAACACTTGAGAAAAGTTTGTCTTCGAGAAATTAAAGAAACACATACAAAGATCAAACTGTGATTTTCATAGTTAAGATTAAAAGAATACTATAAGTCCTTTAGTTGTTGGGATTATTAACAAAGCTTTGAAGAAGTGATATTAAAGTCCACATGTTTAAAAGAATTTTTGTGCATTGAAGAAAAAGATTTCTAATTACTTCATGCCACAAAGTTTCTTATCTTAGTTACACGATCTGGAAGAGAGAAATTAAAAAAAACCGGACATTAGATTTTTAAAGCTTTAACATGTGTGTTACAGTTAAGCAAGTGATACTGAAAGAACAGAGATTTACTATATTGCTTAGCATGCTCAATATGCTCTTTAACAAAGAAATTATTAGGAAGAAACCTATACTGCACGTCCATTTCATAGATAATATTAGAAGCTCCACAACTCTCAACTTGAACTTAATGGCAATGCATGCAATAGTTTTCTAACTTCCATTACCTGAAGCAAATGATTTTGAATAATATCTCGAATGATTCTGTAAATAATGAACAAAAAATTAATCAGAACTTTGATATAAAGTTAGACAAACATCATTAGTTTGTGATCATTTAGTCACTTAGTTAAGAGCGGACATGCAAGCGTGAAACAAAAAGTTGAGTGTCAAGTGTCAACTATAATAAATGCAATGACATAGTAAATTTCATATTACACCAGGATCAAACCAAATGTCAGAACAGAAAAAAATGTAAATCTCACATAGATACAAAATTCTAACATCATGGAAAGCTTTCTAAGAAAAAACGACACATCCAGAACCAATAAGGCCACATAATTAGATTAGATGACAAACTCCATCTAAACCATGTCGATTATCTAAAGAAAACAGGTAGCTTAGATCAACTGATTGCAACATTTTGAAATTATAGATTAATCAAATTGTTGGAAGACGTATTGATCCTAGCTTTGCAGCACATGCTAATGCCTGATTTGGAGAATGTCTTAGGTGCCGTTTGGATGCAAGAACACAAATTCTAATTAGTTCTCAAGAACTAATCAGTTAAATAAATAAATTATGATGCACTGTTTGGATGAAAAAGTGTAATAATGAAGAACTAAAAAGTTGATTAGAGGTTTTAGTTCAATGAGTGACTGGATGAAATTCTAGAACTAAAAATTTAATTTATTTAGTTAAGAAAAAAAATAAATTTACTATTATTTAGAAATTTATTAACAAAATATAATAAAATATGAAATAATACAAAATTAATCTTATTTATAAAATTTAAATTAATAATAATATTTATTTTGATATAAAGTAATAAAATATATTATGCGCTAGTGGTTCTAAAAATTTTCTTTTAAAAATAATATTAACTCAATAATTTGTTTACTGCTATAATTAAAAGTTAATTAGTGATAATTTTTTTAATGAGTTTGCATTTTTTGTTAACTCATCTTGAAAAGTTGATAAATATAGAAGTACTTTTTAATAATGGCAATATATGATAAATATTTTAATTTTTACCTTAATGAAACAAAATTAGAATACATTTTGTTTATTTTTATAAAAGAATCACAATTATTTTAATTACTATATACTCAATTTTAATTAAATAAATATTACAAAGTTTATCCTAATAAATTAATAAATATTGTTTTAGTGAATTATTTTAATTATAATATTATAAAATTGCTTCTCAGTAAATTAATAATATTATACATTTCAATTACTAGTTTAGACTAAAAAATGTGATTTATTAATATCTTATTAAAGTAATAAGTTGGCCGAACCGATGGGAACTAGGATTAACCTTGGTTCCCTAGCTCTCATCAGGGCTTCAGAGTACATACCCATATTCGTCAAAATATCCACCACGTCCTTCGGTTCCAAAATCCTCCCTGAAGACAATCTGTACAACAATAAGGGAACTTAGATATGTTGAACTTCCTTTAGATGTGCTAGCCACATAGAGCCATATGCCTTAGATGTGAATACCCAATTTTATGTTTTATTTTCTGAGAGATTACCCAATTTTATGTTCAAGTGGTAAGATATGGAATTTAACAATAAGATCAATTCAAAAGATAGAGCCCATTACATTTCCATCATTCGAACTCATAAATCATTGATAAGTTAACTGCATAAACTCACATGCCATGATAAATAAAATATGAGCAAAACATATTATGGAGCATGAGAATGTAAAGAGACATCAATTTTACTAATACCATTGTACAAATACAAAGAAGAGTAGAATATGAGATTTTAAGAACATTTCTGGTTGGTTGAAACTAATAACAGCAGTAAGTTCCAAACAGAAGGAAAGACTGAAACTTAGTAAAATTCACTTCAATGAGTTTGGTACACCAGGAGTTATTTAAGACCGAACCTCAACCTTCAAATTCTTTTCTAATTATTAGGCAGCTAATAACAGCAACATAAACTAAAAGTATATGACCTTTTTCATTACAACTCTAAAGATAAATGCAGAGAAAAACATTATGTTCATGGAAACAATCAATATCCTTGAGATTGTTTTGCATAATTATCCCTTTCTACTAAACTGCAACATATGTATAAGGAATTTTACCTGTATGTTATCTATGTTATCACGATTCCAAAGTGGCAAAAAGAAGCGGTTGGCAAAACGCAACACCAGCTGTGTGACACATAGATGAGGTATCAATACAGTAAATTGCAAAAAGAACAATTTAACTCCATAACCCCAAGATCAGTCAATTACCAGATTCTGAACCAACTCCTTTCCCAGGTAGTGGTCAATTCGGTAGAGCTGTTCTTCATCAAACAACTCTCCAAGTTGGGCACTCAAATTTTCTGCAGTTTGCAAGTCCTTTCCAAAAGGTTTCTCGACTACAACTCTAGTCCATCCCTTAACATCAGCTGTAAAGCATGGTGCTAATTAGAAAAGAACTAAGGTAATGTTTGGTTGGAGGATAGAGTAAGGTAAAATAAATGTAGTTATTCTATTCACATTAGAAAGGATAAACTATTCCACCAATTTGGTGGAATAGCTTATCTCTAAAAAGGTCACTTTTTGGGAGGTTAACTTTCCTTTTAATGTCAAATCTTCCCTTGTCAATTTAATGAGTGTTTGGTGGAATAAGATGGAATAACCTCCTATTCTATCTCTTATCCTTCAACCAAACAAGGCGTAATTGTTTACTTAGGGCATGATTAGTAATAGAAAGGATAACACTACACCACAATCTTATGTTATTGCTACTTAATGGCTTTAGGAAATTTTCCAAACTTTATGTGAAGGAAGAAAGGAAATTCATAGTACACGAGATCAGAAGGAAGGCAACAAATGAATAACCTCAAAGGTTCAAAAGTCCTCCGAGAAGGATATTACACATAACCTTTCAGACAGCAATATGTAACTCCAAATTTCAAATAGCAAAACCTACAGCATTTCTCATGAAAACATCTCTTGATCCATTTACAATATCTATGTGGGTAAGTTTCAAAAGAATTTCTAACATGAACAAGTAATTGACAAATCAACAAACTCTGATTGTTCATTTAAGTACATGCAATAACCTGAAAGTTCCACATTTCAGGGCTAAAGAACCTCTCCTGTTATTGAGTAAAAATATAGAGCACTCTAAAAGTCTGTTCTTTGATATAAGAGATAATGCAACCTTATAACAGGTGACACATGGTTCAGGAAACTAGATAGGAGTTTACAAGAATAAACAAAAAGAATACTGATCCTAAAAGGATTTATTTGTTAGTTATAAGGTCACATACAATCATCAATCATAATCATTTATGTTCCTTTTTCCTTCCCTCACAATGAAAATAAATTATGTTCCTCCCTTAAAGGCATTAAATGCTAGTGCCCAAAACGATACACTGACGCACTTAATAACACAATAGAAACAACCACACTTCAAAAATATAGGAGAAACTTTTAGCTGCCTGTTAGCCAGTTATATCAAAGGTTCTTAGAAGTATTCATTGAGTAAGAGAGAGTAGATATCTGACAATGATCACATAAATTCAGAGATAAAAAATCCTGCATAAATATATTTTGCAATTTATTAACAAAATGTAACATCAGAATTCCCAATAGTTTATTATTAGGACAATATATCAATTGCTTCCTAACATGTTAAACTAATAGTAATGCATATGCTCCTGGACAACATGTCATCGTAGGTTGAGTATGAGAGCCCGTGAGTTTCCATTGGTAAATTCTTACTTTTATTCATATGTGATGAATTACATTGATACCTCAGAATCTTGTCAATTATATCTGTAAAAGTTGACTCTATCAAGCTGTTCCAGCTTCTTTATTGTATTTCATCACTGGTTTCTAGAGGAACTTATGCCAAATGAAACCGACAAACAAAGTTCCTCATGTGTTATTGTGTGTCAAATTTTATCAGGGCATCAAACAATTGGTTTAAGCACTATGTCGATTATTTCAGATAAAAAAAATCACAGTTATAAGATGATGCGAGAAAGTACAAAGAGAATAATAATTTGATGACATACAAACTTACATTTATTAGTGCAGTAAAACCGTATCATTCTGCACACAGAGGGGTAAACAGAAGGTGGAAGTGCAAGGTAAAATAGCCTGCGTGCCATTCCTGGTTGGCTATTTTTTGATGTCTCGTGCTCAGTAATTTCCTTATTCAATAACTGAAATCCTTCCTCACTGTCATATCCACCACTTACATATCTGATCTGCAAAGTACAAATCAAAACCATCTTGGTTACTGACTAGTCGACAGATAAGAAGAAAAAGGGGAGTAATGTTCATTTACCAATTGCAAGAATCTAGATAAGCCCTCTGCAAACTCGGGGGAAGTTTGTTTACCTTGAAGGTATCTGTACATTAAATGATTGGAAACATCAGTCATCACAGAAACATGATACAGAAAGTGGAAAATACAGGATATGTGAAATAATTTCTAAAAGATTTGCGAGTACGATAGATTAATCTATCCTTAATTCCATATTCAATAAGTTGGAACCAATGAGCAAAGTTGAAATATGGAAGAAAGCTGTCATTGAGAGTTAAGACAATTTGCTTTGTGGTATTCAAGCTCCAAGAACAGCATTGCTTAGATATGGAAATATCTACCATGCTTTATGAATTTGATCATCTTCCTATGCCAAATCTCTTGGAGAATATGTGACCATGCCTTTGTTGTAAACTTAATTTGTCACCTTCAACAAGAAGCATCATATTTTATCTTTTGAAATGTCATATCTTTTTTCTTGTCACATTTGATAGCATTTGTAGATGCACTATATTTCAAACCTCACCTAATGACAAATAGTTTCATGCATTGAACTTTTCTGTTTCTCACTTCAATGTTTGTTTCAAATCCAAGAGTTGAATCACGAGCTCAACCGTGAGAAAATCATACAGAAGATCATTAAATTTTAGATACTATTGACCAAAGAATTGTTATGTGCTATTCTTTTTTCTCTTCTACTTGCCAGATGCAAGTGAAAATTTGAAAAAAAAAAAATAGTTACGTGATTTAGAAAATACAATATGATTCTCTAATGGTTTACTTGTAAAGTTCCATGATAATTCTGTTTATCACTATGCCATCAGGTGAACTGTTTGCAGCTTTAGCTCATGCAATATTTCCCGATATATAGCCAATACATGTTCAGGCAGCTCATTACCTAACAATAAGGTTTCAAATTCTATGATTTGATCTTAGGTTATAATTTGTAAGGATCCTTGCTAATAGCCCATATATATATAACCTCCAAAAGTAATTAATCTGACTAAATTTTACCCGCGGATACGCTCCCTTAAATCCTCATCTGAGATTTTTGTACGAGCATAACCAAAGATGTGGACTTCATTGGCTTGTAAGAACCCCTGTCTCAAAACATTATCAATAAAGAAGTAAACAAAATGAATGTGTTACATGATGAAAAATAGAGAAGTATCTGAGAATGTTATAAAAAGAATACGATATTACTTCATATAATCATTCTTTACTCTAAGGTTTTGGGACTAAAATTTACAGAAACTTAAGCATTTAACATTCCATTTCTCTTTTGTTTTAAAGACTAATATACAACTTATAACAGCGATCACTTCAGCAAAGATGAGTGAATTTGATGAAATCAGACACAATCCAAAATGTTTCTTAATACCGTTGAGACATTACCAGATAAGCTTTGATATAAGAAGTAATCAATTCATCAAATAGCCAGAAATTGGTGTATAAGTGCTAATCTTATTTCTATCAATATAATAAAGTGGGGAAACATGCATATATAACAAAGCCGGTAGAAGAGAAAAAAATGCATTTAATTTTTAATCAATTAAGCCTGTTCCATATTATCTGATTCTGGTAGAATGCTCTGGTCTAATGAATATCATAATTTTTCTAAATTCCATATTACATTTACTTTTAATCATACTTAGGAACTGGAACCACTACAAATAGAGCAAGTCTCTTTTGTAACTGGCATTGACTGATACCATTAACAGAAACAAAAGAAAGAAAGCCCAAGTATAAGATACAACACAAGAAAGAAGTCATTAAAAGGTTGAAGGTCCAAAGATTCTTAATATTTCAATGAGAGCGAGCTTAAACCTACAATATTTCAAAACGTAAATGTTGCAGAGATATTAATGAAATCTGTTGCCTTATAGGACCATCAAATGTATAAAAAAAGAAATAAAGAAAAATCTCGATGCAATGTTCCGGAAAGTTATCAGAAGTAAATAACTTTGTAGTGTTGAATTCGAAAAATGAATAATTAGAGTAACTAGATGTAACTCCCTAAGTAGTTATAATGAAAAAGCTCAATAGATTACGGTTAACAATGGTACTGCTGACAAGATTTCCTGCAAAGTTTATGATTCCAGAAGGCAATTTGATAATTCAGGCCTGTCACCCACTCTATGCCATGAAAATAGTGTGAATATGAATGATGAACCACCACAAACCTGCTGGAAAAGGTGAAATAGTGCTGGAAAGGTTTTCTTTTTAGCAAGGTCACCAGAAGCACCGAGTACAATTATGGATAGACATCCGGTCTCTGTTGCAAGTCCCATATCTTTCTCCTCTGAGAAAGAATCAATCCTCAAATCACCTTGTACCGAGGTACCATCTTTTGCTAATACACGCAATTCACTTGTTTGTGTTGTCATGACTGCTTGCAGATAAATGTTGTTATTTTCTGAAGATACAAAGGAGAAAATACAACTAAAAGATAAATTAGATATGGCATGCATCTCCGTATAAAAGGAATATTTTTTTACATTTCCAAACACCAAATTTAAGTGTAACTAGGAAAGGAGTCAATAAAATGTCTTTCTTGTGTACATCTTCTATTATACAAAAAACAAGTGTATAGGTCCACAGTGTAATTTTCTCTCAATTTTAAATTCCCTCTGATTTTTTTTTCTCTTTTAATTTTAGAATAATCTCTCTATAAATTGAAATGTCGAATCGGCATAACCATAGGATTCAACAACACAGTTCTACCAAACTGAGACAGCATTTGCTATTAGGTGGCTACAAGTTAGTGGACCTTGATAGTGTGGAAGTTGGCATGAAACGTGAATAATTGACTATTTCAGATCATCCGTGGCCTGTAGAATACCTAGCTTTACCATTGTTCGGTACGTCAAAATTTGAGTGTTAGGAATGGCGAATAGAGTTTTGACTAGGTAAAATTCTATTTTAGGTGTTTGGTAGATACCATTTTAAAATAGCAATTAGAAGTTCGAAGATTAAATACTATAGGCTACTCTCATCAGCTAATAGAATTTAGAGACTAATATCTATTTCTAATATATCCTCTTCATCTAAGAAATACTTATTTTATTTTTAAATGTCATATTACATATTTTATATTAAAAAAATATTTCACATCTCTATTTTTTTTTCTTATCATCATAAATATTATTTTTTATTTTTTTGTTTTAAATTGGATAATTTTGCTCATTTATAAAAAACAATATTTTTAAATAAACTAATCTTTATATATAAAATAAAAGAATATCTGTGTAAATAAGAATGTTTAGTTATTAATAATTCAACAGCTCTATTTATCAAACACTTCTATTAAATTTATTAGGGTTATTTTCTCTAACACCTCCCTCAACTATAACTTTTTTCCATACTTTGAACTATTAAACTCACAAATTTTGGTTCCTGAACTTATTTTGAATTGTCAATCAAGTTCTTCTATCATATTCCCTCAAAAATTACACTAACTTTATTTTTATAATAATTATAAAATATTATTTTTACCCTTATTTTCTTAATACAATAAAAGTGTTTAAAATATAGAAACCAAAGTAAGGATATAAATAATATCTAACAATTATTTTGTAAAAATTATAAAATTTCTTCATCATGCTGTTTTTTTTTTACTATTTTTTTATATTTAGAAAGAACGGGTAAAATGTCATTTCATAAATATTAAGAAAATAAACTTATCAAACTTTCGATTGACAACTTGGAATAAGTTCAAGAATTAGAATTTACGAATTTATAGTTCAAAATTAGATGCGAAAAAATTTATAGTTAAGAGATGTTAGAGAAAATAAATGAATTTATTTTATCAGTTATCCGCTCTTCACTTATTATATTATAACCTAGCCAAACAGAGCCTAAGACTAGTTGGAACTTCACATATTTTCATCCCAAAAAAGTTTAGCCACACTTATATAATTTAGTGGCTACTAAAATCGTGTAAATGCACAAATGGAACAGACTGAAATTCCAAATAACCTAGGCAAATATAGGCTCAAGCAAAAAGAAGAACCATCTTCTCACTAAATACAACTTAATTCTCACTCTTAGCTCGTCAACCAGCAACAATTGAACAAATCAGTACCGACATCATCACTGCAACAAATCGTGAATAAAAAAACGTATTTCGCAACCAAAATAGAATGAAATCTTGAATAAGAAATCAGAAAATGTGATCAACAGTGACCAGAAAACAAAAAGAGAAACCCAACTGCCACTACTTCAAACCTACCCACAATGCAAAGGCTTCGCCGGTAATTCAAACCCCTCCGACCTCGCACTAAACACGTTTCAACCAATCTAAAACTGTCTCACCAGATCAAAAGACCAAACGACAAGCATCGTCCTCGGGGCACACACGGCACAACACAGCATCACGATTCCGCGGCGAAAACAGCACGAAACGGCGCAAGCAAAGAGCGAAAGATCGAAAGGTTCAGAAAGAGCGAACGAGAACACAGACGACGAACCTATCAAGTCGGGATCTTGGCAAGCGGAGGTTGCCGATCGAATCCGCGGAGATCTTGGAGTGTTGGGGAGTTTGACGCTGCTCTCGGAATCCTCTCCTTCACCCCACTTTTTTCCCTCTTACCAACTGCCGTATTCAACGAGGAAATTAGAAATCGATAAAATAATAATAGATATTTATGGCAAGTTAATCTCTTATTTTTCTCTTACTTTGCACCCTTTCGAATATATTATAAAATTAACCATATTATATTTTTTTACATTAAAAAATATTTTTTTATTGTACGTGAACCTTATATTTAACTCATAGATTGAACATGTTTTATTCATGGAATCTATAAGATAAAAAAAATGAGAGAATCTTTTCAAGATAAAAAAAAAGGATTTGTCAAATAGCACGTGACAGAGAGGGAGTGGTCACGTGAAGGATGGTCAAGAGGAGTAACGTGTACGGTCCACGGTGGGCTGCTAGTGCTACAAACACAAACAAAGTGGATGGGGCCTTTCAATTATTTGCATCTCTTTTTTTTTCTCTTCTTTTTTTTCGATTTTTTGGTTCTTCTTTTATTGGACGACTAGTCAAGTTTTGCTTTTGAAAGGTCTAGAAGGAAGAAATTTGGTCCGAGATGGTGACTGTTGAATAAATTGATTTGGCTTTGGGTTTGTCTGCATAAATATGTGATTTGACAATTTGTTAAGGAAATAAGGAATATTCTGCTCCACCTATATGGAGCACCATCAGATTTGTGATGAAGGGCTCAGATTAAAATATGGGCCTCTTTATTTTAAATGAAGGTAATAATCTGAATCTTTCATCACAAATTTGATGGTGCTCCATATATGTGGACCAGAATCTGCTCCACATGTTCTTCAATCCCATTTGTTAATTGATTATTTGTTAATTGATTATGTGTACTTTACTTGATCATGACAAGAGAATTAGTAAGTGTGAATTGCCATTAGATAATTTATAAAATATGTGATTTATAATTGATCATGTACTAACTGTCAATTGACGATTTGGATAATTTACAAATATATGTGAATTGCATTTGATAATGGCAGAAGAGTTAGTAAGTTTCGATTTGGCATTTGGTTAACTAATACAAATGTGTCATCTTTGCTTGATCATGACAAAAGCATTAATAAGTGTTTGGGTTGGCTATTGGCTAATTATGAGATAATGAGATTAATAACTATGTACGTTTTTATCGTAATTTTCTCTTTTTTTTACCAGTTTTTAGTTATTTGTTATTTTAATCAGAGTGTTTGATACTTTATTATTGAGGTTCAATCATCTAAGTTGTTATGGAATAATTGTCAATACAGGTTTAAACATAAATACTTTTGATAAATAAACAGGATAGAATACAATACGTTTGTCATCTCTCAATGAGCATAAAACTTTTAAAGTAATCAAATTATAACTCGGTTCATTGCTCATTATGCAGGAAACATGAATTTGATATCAAATACAAACTAAATCAGGACTCGACGAAGCAAGGAAAAAGTGCACTCTTTAATCAAGTTGGTTGACACAAATAATTAGCGGGTCTATCCCCAAATTAAGGAACCGAGAGCTAGTAATCCCAAATTCGAACATCGAAGATCTAATTTGGTCGAAATTTACCTTCGCCGCACCCATCCGAACACTGAATTAGTCAAGTGCTAATAGCCCTAGACACCAATGAAATTCTACCCATAGATCCAAAAAAAAATGCACTGTTCAACCATCAATTGGTTCTTGAATTAATTTTGTGTAAAAACATTCAGGACGAGTAGCTAAAATTCGGTTACAAGGACCTAATATAATAATAGATAAATCAAAATAATGCCTTCACTGATGACACGAACCTTAACTTCTACAAAAATAATCAGTCCATCCAGAAACTGGTTGATAATATCTTCCCGAGTTCAGACTTTACTGTTCCTGTAAACATATAATGTTGGAAATGCATAATGCGTCATAAAAAGTGAGATAAAGAGTACAACAAAGGTCTTCCACTAATGATCATGCATTGCTAGTGTTGTAAGCATTATCAGCTGAAGATGTATCCATGTCGTTCAAGCCTAACTCCTCATTCTGCTCCCAGCTTCTCTCATAGTCCTCAACTGAAATGAATAATAAAACAATATTGGAAGGACATGTGATATGCTCCTAAACATCATAAATGTGCATACAAATACAAATATGAAAAAAAAAGGTTATGATTGGAATGCATTTCTTGGAAACAACAACGTAGTGGTTTCTACCACCTGTTTTTCTTGTTCTCATAGCATTCAGTTCAACAGAAGTATTTTGGTTGTCCGAAGGTAATTCCATCCGTTGTTTTTTTCTAAATCAACTTTCTTCAAAATGAGAAAAAAAAAAAGAAGAGCTTACTTTTTAGTTGTTTGTCATCTTCTATGGAATCTTTGATGGGAGAAACAAAAGAACTTGCCAAAGCATCGTCAATTATCAACGTCCAATGTTCCTCCAAGTTCAGAAGCTGATCAGTAACATAGATTAACAAGAAAATATGAAAAATGAATGTTAGATTGGATGATGCATATCAATAAACAAATGAAGGTGCAGAAAGTGCTTGCACAAAAGAGCTTCAAGGACTGCACAATTCTTGTTGAATTGCACAAGAAATGAAATGATACACAGTTTTTCACAATACTGCCTTATATAGTTTGGTGTATCTATAGAATTTAATTCATAACATAGGCACATAAAAATTCGCCATCATGCAGTAGAAGATGTCAGCAAAATAAATTTTTTAATCCCAAAAGATCCCTTTGTCAAAAAGAATTTCAAAAGATCCAATAGGCTGAATAGATGGCTCAACTTAGTCATCATTTGTAATGGTCAATGTAGTAACTGCCATTGCGGTGCAAACCTCAAATAATCTACATTTACTGAGAACGTCTGACAACAGTCTTTCCATCCAAGTGTTACTTCCTGCCTGAGGTCCCTACCACAGTAAGGCAGAAATAAAGGTAGCAAAATTTCCCGGATCTCAGGGATCCCCTGATTTAGAGATTTTTTCCCCAAAGGGATGAGGGAGAATTCCTCATGGTGTCTCCCAGGATGTGGATCACTTCCCCCACTTGCAGGGATCCCAGTCCCCAAAAAATAACAATTATATATATAATACTCAGAATTATATCTTATCATTATTAAAAATAGTTATATACCCTTTTAGTAACTAAATACTCTCAAGTAATATAAAAGAATATTTTTGGAGGATCGGGGCATCACAGGAAGCAGGGAGTGGGGAATGGGGATCAACATCTCACCCCTGGAATCAGGGGTGGAACATGGACAAGAAAAATTAAGAATGACCGAGTTAGGCAAGAATATTTAGAGATACATACACATCGAGACAGTACAATCTTACAAATGTAGAAAAACTAATTTTCAGCATTTGATGGTATTGAAGAAACTGGAGCATACCTTGCTCAGTTTTGATTTGAAAGCTTGCCATTTTTGCTTTTTCCAATCGTCTGAGCTGTCACCCAAAGAAAATCCATGTACTCTCTCAAGACCTGCATAAGCAGAAATTAACCAAGTTGTGCAAATTTCAAACATTCGAAGAGATGATGTTTGAATCAATGCTGAACTGAAATTTATTTGCGTAGAATATGAAGGGAAAATCACGAAGACAACTTGGTTATAATTTATAACCTAATGTGATTTTTTTTTCTTTTTGAAGAAAAGGACAACTATAAATTATAGAGGCAAAATGTACAAGTGTGTAAATAAAAGACTGACGAGTTCCTCCAAAGCTGGAACCACCACAACCCAAAAGAGAAACAAAATAACTATCCAAAACCCCACTCGCGAATAAAAAAAACCAGCATGGTGTACATGTAGCATCTCTCTCCTTTGAAAATTGTGCAGTTTCGCTGCAGCCATAGTGCCCATGCCGTGGCCAGGCCGACAGCCCTGCCCGCCGCCACTTTGTGTCTGCATGTGTACCAAGTCCCCTGAGTGAGTCCCAAAATGCATCTACTCCAGAACAATCAACTTTTGTGGGTCCAAAACGATGCCATGTCGCTAATGCAATGGGGCAGGTAAAGAAAAGGTGGTCGATGTCCTCCTCGTGCGAGCCACATAATGCACATGTGGGGTCTGCATGTAGCGCCCACCTAGCCCTGTAAACTTTGGTGAGGAGCCTCTCGTGCCGTAGAAGCCAAGCAAAAATCCTGACTTTAAGCGGTGCGCGCGTGCGCCAGATGCATGAGGTGTCAGTGTTGACATCAACGGATATTGTGCCTTCCGAAAGCATCCCGCCATATACCCCTCTTGCCGAGTACCCACCTGAGGTTCATACCCAGCCGTCTGCTCTAGACTCATCTAGGTGGAATCTCGAGATCCAGTCAAAGAGCCTGAGAAGCTCCTCAAAGCGGCGATCCGATAAGGCCGACCTAAAAGGTGGCGCCCAGGAGCCACCCTTTGGACCACCATGTGCCGACCAAAAATCTCTCATCGTCCTCGTCGGATCAACCCCAAAGTGTGAGTAATCTGGGGAAATGCCCGTGCGAGAGTCTCACCCAGTGTCCACTCATGATTCCAGAATGCGAAGCCGAGGCCAGAACCCAGTGATACGCGGAAGAGCCATCGCACTTGGGGAGGATGGTGGTCACCCCTCGCCAGAAGGTGGATGCTCCTCGGGGGAGGTTCGGCATGGACTCCCATGAGAGGTCTCTCCCGTATGATGCAAAGAATACCTCATTACATATGTTCGTCCCAAGTCCCATGATCCGTCCGACCCAACGTACAAGAAGCGCACGGTTGGTCTAACGAAGGTTTCGGACCCCAAGGCCGCCCGATGCGATGGGGCGGAAAATCACTCTCTAGGCTATCAAATGGATCCCAAAACGATATGTGCTGCTGCCTAGCCAGAAGAATCTACTCCTTAATGTGACCACACGGTGCTCAACCTGAGCTGGCATGCGTAGAACTGACATATAGTAAGTGGGGAGTGATGAGAATACCGCCTTGAGGAGGAGTAGGCATCCCCCACCGGGATAGCAGTCTCAAACTCCATCCTTGCAGTCTCTGCTCCATACGCTCAATGACTGGTGTCCAGCTGCATGAGCCTATGTACTCGTCCGACAATTGTAACCCCAAACATGTGACTGGTAGCATACACAGCGGCGTCCTGTCACGCCCTTATCTTTTCCTAAGTGCGTGCGGCTTTAGCCCTTTACACCAAGAAACTAAGTTAGCCTACAAAACCTGTCCAGAACATCAATGTTCTGTCCAAAGCGTCAATGTCTTGCCCAAGAAACGTTCGTAATATGACAATGCGGAATTCAACACCAAGAGATGGGGAAATGAAGTAATTTCATTGCAATAATATAGTTACAACACTTCTAAGACATAAACCAGCCTTAGATCATTCTCTGGCAGTAATACAAAATCTTGGAATCTTCTGTTCACTCTTTGGCTGCTCCCTCAACTCCACTTTGGATGCTGCCTACAACAACACACAACACCTCAATGCCTTGGCATTGCACATATATATAAGCCTACAAGGTAGTTATAGAAACCACCCATACATGTAACTACCCTTTACAACTGTCCAATGGCTGTCAAAGACCCTTCTTTGACTTACAATTAATTCCTAAAAACCCCATAACAGCCGCTGCAACTGCCCAGCACCAGTCCTGCACGCCATCCCTGTTCCTGCTGAACACCTCCGCACGTATGGGCGCGCCCATGAATTTCCCTGGGCGCGCGCATGGTTTTCCTGGGCCACGCCAACGCATGCCCAGTAACTGCCGCGCCGCTGCTGCTCTGCATCCTGTTGCCTGCCAATCCGTGGCACATGAAAACATCAATGTTTTCATGGGCCGGCACACGGATTTCCTGGGCGCGCGTCGACGCACGCCCCCTGCGCTGCCGCTCCTCTGCAGCTCCGCTGCCCCGTGCCATACACCGGGCACGCCTATGATTTCCAAGCCATTTCACGTTGCATCCGTCCAAGACCATCCTAGCCACGTCCCATGAGCTTTGCTCCATTTCCACGGGCGCGCCCACAGAATCATCGACGCACGCCCGGGCACCGGTGCATTTTCACCAATGCACTGCCTTGGCTCCGCTCCGCATGGGCGACGTTCCTAGCCATGCCTGCTCACCTGAGCATTGCATTGCAAATCATCAATGCACGCATGGGCCACGAGGTTAAAGCGTTACAACTCTCCCCCACTCAAGTCATTGCCGTCCCGGCAATGCCGTCTTGGCTACAACATGACTTAACTTCATAATAGAAGAACCTTCTTTTGGAGAGCCTCCTCCTATTTCCTTCCTTTGATACTTCACCGTATCAACTATTCTGCAACACCACAGAACACTTCTTTCCTTCGCCAAAACACATCAGCTACCTTCTGCAACTCCGCAGACCTTGTCAACTTTTATCGTCGTCGACTTCTCCTTAGCACTTTGGTTGATAACACCATCAACCTTTTCCTTGGCCAATCTACTCCCGATCGACCTTGAACATTGCTTTGTTTTGAAAGCTAACGTTCAACCTTGTCCCCAACACCGAAGACCTATCCTTCCTTCGCTACGCCACGAAGCTTTGTTGATACTACACCATACCAACAATAATCCTTCCTTTGCAAAACCGCAAAAGACCTTTGTCTTCAACACCGAAGACACTTCAGACATTCAAGGACTTTGATGTGTCCTTGACCCCCACCTACCTACTTGTGGCACGCTGTCTGCCTCATGCCACCCCAAACTCCTCAAACTCTTAGTTTGAATCATTGCCCCTGTCGGAGCTATCCTGGAGACAAAGTCGCATGCCTCCCAAACGCCGCACTGGTGCTGCGTTCTCCTCCTCGGTGACAACAACAGTGTTCAACTCCTTGGCTTTCCCACAATCCCTCTTGTAATGGGGTCCGCCGCACTTGAAACACTCCAATTTCCATGGCTTGCCACCTTCCTGCTTGGCCTTACCCTTGGCCTCGCCATCACGGAGAGGTTTCTCTCCCCCACTGGACTGTTTGTCCGCCGATCTCCCTTTGATGGCTTTTTCGAAATCCATCATTTTCTCGGCATGAACAATTGCCTCCGACAAGGTTTTCACGTCCCTTGCCTGGATCTCTCGTGCTGCCCAACCTTGTAAGCCGTCCATGAAATAGAACAGTTGCGATCCCTGGGGTAAGTCGCCAACTTCTAGCAACGTTGCACGGAACTCAGCGATGTATTCGTTGATTCCGCCAACTTGTTTCAACCCCCGCAACTTTTTCATGGCTATCGTCCAAGCATTCGTCGGATAGAACTCTTTCTTAAGTTCAGCCTTGAACTTTTCCCAAGTCCCAATCTGAAATTCCACTCGAGTCTCGGCTTCGCGTTGGCGCCACCACAACGCAGCATCCTTCTCCAAATAGCGCACCGCTATCTGAATTTTCGAGGCATCATCTCCGACGTTCATGTCCTTGAATCCAGTTTCAAGTCTCCACATGAACTCATCGAATACCTTGGCAACTCGTGCCCCTCCATACTTTGTCGGTTCCGGCCCGACAAACTTCTTTGGCATTCTCATATTTTGAGTAACGCCACCCACACCACCATGTGCCTTTAGCACTAGGATTTCTGCCTCCAGCAGTTGAATCCTCTCCCGGTGTTGTGCCTCCATGCGAGTCAACATTTCGTTGGTCGCACGCAATGTATTACTGTTCTCCTCCAGAGATTCCACGCATTTGGACAAGTCACCATAACTTTCCAAGCGCTCCTCCATTGCAACTAGGCGCTCCAGCAAATTCTGTGGCGCCATTCCCTGCAATGCCTCGTCCATGGACGCAGCGTTCTCCGCTGTCCATGACTCGGATACTACCTTTTTCTTCCCCTTACGACCATGCCTTAACCCGGCATCATCTCCTGATTCAGCCATAAAGGAATTCTGGGCTCTGATACCAAATGTCACGCCCTTATCTTTTCCTAAGTGCGTGCGGCCTTAGTCCTTTACACCAAGCAACTAAGTCAGCCTACAAAACCTGTCCAGAACACCGATGTTCTGTCCAAAGCGTCAATGCCTTGCCCAAGAAACGTTCCTATTATGACAATGCGGAATTTAACACCAAGAGATGGGGAAAGGAAGTAATTTCATTGCAATAACATAGTTACAATACATCTAAGACATAAACCAGCCTTAGAACATTCTCTGGCAGTAATACAAAATCCTGGAGTCTTCTGCTCACTCTCTGGCTGCTCCCTCAACTCCTACTTGGCTGCTGCCTACTCACAACACACCACCCACCCTCAATGCCTTGGCATTGCACATATATATAAGCCTACAAGGTAGTTATAGAAACCACCCATACATGTAACTACCCTTTACAACTGCCCAATGGCTGTCAAAGACCCTTCTTTGACTTACAATTAATTCCTAAAAACCCCATAACCGCCACTGCAACTGCCCAGCACCAGTCCTGCACGCCATCCCTGTTCCTGCCGAACGCCTCCGCACGCATGGGCGCGCCCATGAATTTCCCTGGGCGCGCGCATGGTTTTCCTGGGCCACGCCAACGCATGCCCAGTAACTGCCGCGCCGCTGCTGCTCTGCATCCTGTTGCCTGCCAATCCGTGGCACATGAAAACATCAATGTTTTCATGGGCCGGCACACGGATTTCCTGGGCGCGCGTCGACGCACGCCCCCTGCGCTGCCGCTCCTCTGCAGCTCCGCTGCCCTGTTCCATACACCGGGCACGCCTATGATTTCCAAGCCATTTCACGTTGCATCCGTTCAAGACCATCCTAGCCACGTCCCATGAGCTTTGCTCCATTTCCACGGGCGCGCCCATAGAATCATCGACGCACGCCCGGGCACCGGTGCATTTTCACCAATGCACTGCCTTGGCTCCGCTCCGCATGGGCGACGTTCCTAGCCATGCCTGCTCACCTGAGCATTGCATTGCAAATCATCAATGCACGCATGGGCCACGAGGTTAAAGCGTTACAGTCCGCAGCTTTGTACTGCAATCTTCTGTCTCTGCAGCCGTCATGCCAAAGGGGACAAGTGATGACTTGGCATGATTTATTTGAAGGCCCGAGGCAACTCCAAATAGCTCTACCATGATCGTAGTCTGTCGTGCCTCCCTTGATGATCCCTCAAACCCAACCTCCCGTAGGTCTCCCATTAACCAGAACCGAGGAGGCTGTGGATATACAGCGCTTCATTCAGGAAATCCATATCTGGAGGAAGTCTCGGACATGCAGAGAATGCTATAGGAATGATTATGAGATTGAATCATAAGCCTTTGAGAAATTCACCTTCCAAAGGAAACTGTGTGTCCCTGTGCGGCACCACCCCACAACAATCTCTAACGCCATGGTGTAGCTATATGTGATAGATTTGTCATAGATAAAAGTTGACTGCATGGGGTGAATGAGGGCATTTAAGACGTCTCTCAGCTGGTTTGTTAATAACCTAGCCACTATAAGATAGATGGTATTGGATAGTGCAATCGGACGAAAGTCCCTTATCTCCTATGTAGGTGTGCGCTTCGGGAGCATGAATAGCAACGTATATGTTCAGTTTCTAAAAGCCTTTGTTCCCGCCGACAAACTCCTGAATAACTGTCATCACATCTGGCCTGACTACTGACCAAAACTCCTTATAGAAAAACATCGGGAAGCCATCAGGCCCGAGAGAGCCCTCGTTGTTGAGGTTACGTAAAGCATTTGTGACCTCCATCTCCGAGAAGACATGTGACAAAGATGAAATATGATCGTTAGATAGACGAGGGAGGTCTCGAGCCGACCACCGCCACTTGGGTGGTGGTGCCCTCCTCGAGGCCGCCCTCAAATGTGCTTCAATGGCTTACGCAATCTAGGTGTGACATGTGAATTTATCTATTGCCAATATTTGCATCAACCCTGGATGTTTTATAACCTAATGTGAATTTGTTAAAATACGCCACTCCAAAAAAAATTATTAGGAAAAAGGTTGATTAGTTACCCAGCCTTCCTAATACATTTAGGAAAAGAGACTCACAATTCAAGCCCATCAAGTTGCTCTTGATGGAAACAGAAAGAAGGGAGAACATTTTTTTACACTAAGAGATAAGCCTTACTTGCATCATAAAAAGACAAGGGACTTTTTGAGAGAGAGAGAGAGAGAGAAGAAAGGATATGCAATTTACTTTCACTAATTTTTGTAATCAAGCCTTCAACTGTTGTAACTATCCCGCCCAACGTTCCACTTGTCAGCTCCAACTCAAGCTCAGGAACCTTAACACTTGCCATCTCTGACTGAAACGAAAATGCATTGATGTGTTAGGAAGACATTATAACATCTAGACAGAATGAGAACTTACCAAAATAATGTATGGAGAATAGAAGGTTAAGTTTGAAACTGTTTTAGAAAGCCATCGTAGTGAAAAACTTGCAACTGACGCAGTATAAATTATTTTTAGCATCTTATCAATGAGTAAAGAAACAGCTGAGTAGCCGCCAGACATTTATTTGATGATTAACTTGAACTAAGTTAATTGTTTAGGTGGCTAATACAGAATAACTTTAAATATGAATCTTAGGAGCGCCTCACAAGATACTATTTTACAAGATCACCAATCGTAATTAATATGTCATCGTTATATTAATCAGATGGCCAACAGACAGTGAGTTTGATTTAGTATCTTCAATTTAACTAACATGGTAAATTATCGACTTTCAAAAAGCAAAAAGGGATTAAATGTCAAGTTACCCAATGATACTGAAAGTTGATCCAAATGCAAAAAGAAAGTGTAGACCTTTACCTTTATTACATCACGGGTAAGATCAACTATGTTCTGCACATGCAATGTGATCTGCTTTCCCTTTGCAGGAATCTCACCGCCAGCTTTTATCTAATATGAAAGTGAAGAAAGAAAGAGGAATTACCTATGTTATCTTTCACAGAGAAGGAAGAAATTAGCATTTCTGAAGATGAGTAACTGAGGGCAGTGATAAACCTCAGAACTACGATAACCACACAAATCGCAAGTAGTTGCCATAATGACCACTTCTCGGAAATATGGAATTTCTAATTGTTGCTAAGGAGATAATTGGACTTCAAGCAGTTGTAAAGAAGCTTCAGAAATAAAAAGAACTAGGAAAAAAGAAACTTCAGAAGTAAAAAAAACTGCACAGTTTTATTTTTGAAAGAAAACCTCCTAAGTAGTTGCAGATCCTGCAAGCACAAAATGGAACGGGAATAATATAATCCATGTGGACTTGTCATAGAAGGTGATAAGAGAAGGCATGGATAATATTGTTGAGTATTCAAAGCATACAACAAATCATTTACATGCTAAGTGAAGCATAAGAACTAAGGAACAAAAGGCATCAACTTCAAAAGGATACTTGTAGAAAAGAAACGAGTAACACAATGTGCCCCACATGCCCCGCAAGTTGATGGCAAAGTCTCAACCTGTGAAGAAACAATAATGAATATGGTAAAAAGACCACAAGATGACACAAGTGGTGCACAATTAATATGACAGGAATACCATTCTCAAAAAAATATGACAGGAATACCTCCTCTGGTGCTGAGTATCTACACAAGGCAGCAGCAACTTCCTCAGTGTTACCCTGTGCAATTGCCCGTCGGCCAGCAATAGCTCCAACAGATCCATGGGGCTCCATTTGTGTTATATTGCCATTATTTTCTCCAGTTAAATCATTTGTAGCAACCTCCCTTTCAGGTTCTCCTGCTGAGGATGATTCAACAAGAAATCCCAAAGATGCTTGTTGTTCCTTTGTTCTTTCATAGAACTTTAAAGATAAGAGGGAATCTGAAGATGGGGCATGACTGCATAAAAGTAGATATCAAGATAAGAAAGTAGAGAACAAATTGTATTGACTTTATGGTCACTTTAATAGTTGAATAGAAACAGAGAACTGGGGCCCTTCAAACCTTGATATATATCATGACATAAAACTCTAATTTTTAAACTAATGGGAACTGATTTTTTTTAGCGAACTGCTACAAAATTTGACCTTTTACTAGTAAATTGTAAATTTATAACTCCTTTTTTTTCAGAGAGAGGAAAGGATGGCTACAACTTATAGTTGCGGTCAGTTTGTATTAATCAAAAACGAGATGTACAAGTGTGTAAGAGGGCTAAACAACTAGCCGGATCTTCCAAAGGAAAAAAGCAAAAAAATAAGGGGAGTAGTCAAAACTCCACCAGAACGGGAAAAATGACTAGCCAAAACCCCACTCGCTAATCAATCGGGATACATGATGAACAATATTCTCTACATAGCATCACTCTCCCTCAAAGATGGTGCCGTTACGCTGCAGCCATATCGCCCATGTCGCGACCATGCTTCGGGCATATGGGACACAATTTATAACTTCTACAAGGATTACTGATGCTATGAATTTGTGGTACATTGATCATTCCGTTGCTTTGTGGTTGGTGCCTTTGTGTTACTAGTATCTTTTTTCTTGAGAGTGGATAGGATACTACCGAGTTACTAGTAGTATATTAAGAGTTTGAAGTTACAAGACATTATTAAAAGAAGAAAATGGAATGGATTTGTGATAATCACATTTTTGCCTTACTCTACATGAATTTGTGTGCAAGGCTAAGAACACAAAATGCCTGGGAACGTGCTGACATGTATTTCAAGATAAAGAATAAGATGAACTATGGACCTATATTACCTGGGGTACACCTTTATTTGAGTATCTTTTGAAAATTATACTAACCTCTAGTAGAGATTTGAAATATCGAGTTTATGCTACCTCAAAGAAGAAAGGATATGATAGTATAGAAATCTTGAAGCAGTCAAGTAGAAAAGATAAAAGAACTGAATCCACATAACATAATATTTACTAACAAATTGAAGTGTCCAAGGAGTATTCTTACGGATTCTCAATAAAACTGTTCCCAGTAGGATCATCAAGAATGAAAGTGAAGTCTTCATTTCCTGATGCAATAGATCTTAGTTTTATCAAGAACTGATCAATTGCTTCTGCTGTCATTGGATCCACTCTCTGAAAGTAAGCAGGTTGACTTAAAATGAAAAAAGTTTTTTTTTATAAGAATAGGATGGTTACCAAGAGTAACTATCAATTTTATTAAGGAAAAAAGAAACAGAACAAGGAATTCCTGGCACCTTTCTTTCTACTTGGAGGGCCTCCAACTCATCTGCTGCTCGCATGAGTATCCCTTCTACCTATTGTACAGCAGAAGTTTCTCGAATTATACACCACAAGTGATGCTGATAAAAGATGGCGAGCAGAAAAATTATGTATGTAAGAAACATCACTTTTTAACTTGTTCAATGGACACACATGTACTTGTTGCAAAGATTCAATTTAACAAGTCCGGTGTATCTCAAAACTGTTCTTACTAAGAAAGAATTACATGTTATCTCATAGCATACGGTGATCCGAAATAGTTACCCATGGGAATGAGAATAGCTACACGTGTAAGAAAAGGAAAGCCTGTTTAGAAAAAAAATAGGAAAGAAAAACGAAATAGTCTGCTGAGCATCCCTCCTTTCAAAGGCAAACTAATCTTATCATAACAATCAAACAATAGGCATCCAACTTCATTGGTGAAAGGGTAGAGATCCCCGAATCAGATGGAGTATACAATATTTGCTTTCAGCACCAACCAAAAAGCACCTTAGAGATCTCCAAATCAGATAGAGTATGAAACTTACTATAGCCGAATTCCTTTCAGTGGGCTCGATGATCATATTTAGCAAAGCTTTAACATATTCGTTAGAAACTTTTAGCACCACTAGAAGAGTCAAAGTAACAAAGACACTTATGTTTTGCAAAATCTCAGTATGCTCTCTAAAGAAAATTTTCACCCTATTACTTGCATAAAAGTTTTAGATGAAACTAGAAAGTTCATGGGTCATGACTAACAAAAATTTGGATGCTGAAACTCAGTCTATGACACCAATTTTGCATAAAATAAGAGGTTAACACCATCTCATTAGTAGATTGCTCTTTGGAAGGAAAGATACTTACAGTAGAGACTCTTCCACGTTGAGCTTCGGCAGGAATCTCAAAATCCAATTCTGGAACCTGCAATTGTTGGGAAATTTCATAGTGAGAAAGCTGCATACCACATCAAAGGACAAAAGAAAAAGGATACCTAGATAGGCAAAATTTTCAGATAAACAATGGAAAAAAAAAGTAAGTGAAACTGTTGCTAGATGTCATCTTTTTTTAAGTAAAGCTTGTTGTATGTTCAAAATGAAACCTAGGGTAATGGTGACAATAAACTTATGTTAACCTTTTTAGGTGTACACTTATGTTGATTTTAGTTTGGATAATCCAGGTCACACTAAGGATGAGGTACATCTCACCATGTTCATCTTGGTTACCAAAGACATGCTCAAAAGTGAGAAAGTAATAACATTTTATGAAAACTACACAAGCACAACAAATAATATGAATATCAATCTCATTCGAACAGATACCTTGATGGATGCAGAATCAGATTTCACCACTTGGCGATTAAGCACCTGCATCAAAACCTAATAGTGAAATTTTCATGCCAAACATCGGTCTACATGAAAAATAAAATAAATTTTGGATCATTTGTATCGTATCATACAATACAAAACATTTGATGCACATATTATAAATTGTAGATAAGAAAATCATATAGTAATTGATCATAACTTGAGTTCATCCAGAAGAAAACGTCTATACTTGATATGATTTTCCTGTGCATGATACAAAACATCCACTGAAAGAAATTAAAGAGATTTTCCTATGTGCAAACTACAGACTGCAAAATTTCATTGGGACATGTTTCTCTCGAACGCTTAACTAAGGCTCCTTACTAGTAAGTTGATATGCATAAAGAGTTGTTTAGAAGAAATCATGATTGATTAGAAATGAAGCATATTTAACAAGTTCTGACCTCACTTTGTCCAGCTGGGACCTCCAGGCGATAGCAACAACCACGGGGCTGGAGTTGTCCTGCGAACTGTACTTCATTGTTCCTGATATGATTTCAAGAACAAGAAATAGATATCAAAACAAGTTCGACAAATGGTATCTTCTTAGTACAAGCAACTCCTGAGGTTCTTCCGTTTGCTTTTTATCTTCCAACTAAGTAAAGGGAAGTGATCACCTTTCGTTGCAATGCGGGCACTCAAAAGCCATCAACACAACCTACATGAAGATACAGAAGGTATTAAAATCCCAATCCAAGACGGAACTTTCAGTATTGAACAAGACAAAAAAAAATGACATCTTTCGCCTAAAAAACGCATAAATTACCTCCCTGAAGTGTGGAATCCTGGTGAGGAGAAGCCTCGTTAAACCCTAAAATTAAGAATGGCCGCGTGAATATTTTATAACCCAAAAGGACTTAATACTGGGGAGCAAATTGCAGGAAGATGATCTTTATTGTAAACATATTACGTTTTCGCCGCAGCGCATGCAGAGGGACTCAATCTCGTGGAGCGGCGTCACAGCCGACGCCTCCGCCTCCTCCCCTTCCGCCGCCGAGACCGCCTCGGCGGCCGATCGGATGTCGATGACAGGAGCATCCACGTTCTCCATCGAGTCGAATAGAAAATACTAGAGAATTGTTTCGAGCTCTCTCGACAGCAGCCAATTAAAATAGGTCTTGTAGTTTCTTCAAGACGAACCGGGAACTCAGGGGTGATGGTTCAACTGTGAACCGACGTCAGACCGATTTGAACCGCGCGTAATAACAAACCAACAGCTGTTCAATGGGCGTGATGCAACACCGGCAACATTTTTTTAAGTGGGTCTAAGATAAAGTACACAATGTACAAAATTATTAACATTCCATTAATCTAATATTTAAATGAATGTAATGGAAATAAATTTTAATTAAATTATTGATTTCGAAGGCTCAAATTTAAATTACTATTTTTTTATCTCTCAAACTTTAAAATATAAATTCATTAATTATGTGTGTCAATTATTTTGATTAACATATCTTTTTTACCATATGCAACTTCGCATAGCACCGCATTTACACCTTATGTAATGTAATGGGTCATTGGATGCTTAGAAAATTAAATATCTTTTCTAAAGATTTTTAACTAAATTCTAATTCTTATCAATTATATTCATATATATATATATATATATATATATATATGGATGTAGAGAGTTGTGAGCCCAAAAAGACCAATCCCATTTTCAGATCATCGAATCATTTTTTACATGATTAATTATATTGAATCATTTTCACTCGTCACAGAACAACATTACCTCTCAGCTTTTCTGATTTTCCCCAAGTTATGAAATTCTCCACATTTTATCTTACGTTTAAAATAATTAGTGTAAGTACTCATGCAATATATGAATAATGTAGATTATAATAATATAATTAAATTTATACCGAGTAAAGTTTAAAAGAATACTTAACAAAATATAAAATTAATTATACTATTTTTTGTTAAATTTTTATTTCATTTTAACATTAATACAATTCGCAATTAAACTTCATTTTTAAAATTATAAGTCTATTGCGCACGAACATTATGGAAAAGATAATTATATAATATACTATTAAACACATATTTATAAAATTATATAGGTATAAGCCGGTTGAAATAAATTAAGAGGACTAATTAAATATTTACTTTAAAAAAAATTATAGAACATTAGCGTTTGGTAAAATTGTTAGTTTAGAGAAATTAACTCATGTGGACGATTTACAACAAATCAAATATTTGAAAGAAAAAAATGAAAATATAAAATGCATTATGAAAACATTTTCAGTTGGCTTAAAAGTAGTCACCTATGCATGGCGATTAATTATATTTATATGCATTTTTAGGTCATTTTTAAATAATTTAATCTTATTATTTATATTATTTTCCAAAAAACTGAAATGAGATGTGATATTAGACTAGACGGCTTTATACATACATACATACATACATATATATATATATATAAATATATATATATATATATATATATATAATTTCTTGTTTATTAAAACTGTCTAACATACCTAGAAAATAAAAATAAAAAAATATCTTCAAAAGAACACTTGAAAGGAAAATCCCTTCGTTGAAACTTTCAGTATAGCATGCAATTTTACCACTTTTTAAATGCTTACATTTAATTGGACGAATACGAGCAAAATGCTCAAGAAAGATTTTAAACATCTTGCATAACGTGTTATGTATTCACTTCCACAGTTCTACGGGTATATTTATTATTTTCTTTATGATTGCCATGTAACCTTGTGTCTAAGGGTGGAGCTACGTAAATTCCCATGTTTGCTGAGATAATAGTAAGAGTATATATTAGTTCACATATGATGTCCTACTCCAATGGTTAGCCTTTCTTATAAATATCTAGCCTACACATCTTATATTAATTGAAATTAATTGTGCGATCTTATAAAACTTGTATAGAACTTTTATATAATATTTTGTTATATTGATCTTTTTATATAATATTTTTCGAATTGATCTTCATTTTCTTATTTTAAACTTGTTATAATTTTATTCTTACATACAATTATCACTAATATTCAATTATTTTCTATCTAAAATATATCATCGAATAAATTAATTGTTACATGTATTCATCTTATTTAATTATATGGTTTTATAAAACTCATATATATTTTTATATACAATATCTTTTTTACTTATTTTCTTATTTATCATGTTGTATTTTCAATAAATATATTTAAAATTTACTTATTTTATATTTATGAAATTGTTAAAGGAATTGTGTATTTCTATATAATAATCTAGCTTGACTTTTTTTTATCGTGTTTTGATTGTTATAGCATACATTATTAGCACTTTCATCCTCCATTCTCCATTGTCATTAGACTCTCTTCCGACCTAGTTTGAAAGTTGTTATTTTTCAATTAAGTTAATTCTTTTAGTTCATCATATATGTGACTTTGTTCAAATTGTCTGTTATTCTTATTAATAATAGAATCTTTCTTTAGTTTTTCTTTTGAAACTATTGATTTCAATGGAAGACTATTTATATATTTAGAAAAAATGTTTTAGAAAATGAGAGGTTTAACAAATCATTGGAATAATTGTCTCGTTCATTTTATTATCAATATTTATAATTTTTAATATTTTTTTATCTAAATATAGTTGAACAAAAATGAGATTTGCATATATATACACGTACGTTGGGTAGGGATATCCAAATATTCATTTTATTCTTTATGAGATCTTAAATTTATGAGTATGTATTTCTTTGTATATGAAAACTCTTGTTATGTAATTTATAAAATTATTTATTTAATAATGGTGAATAATATAATTTCATATTTTTTATATCTTTAATGTTATTAAAATAGTATATAATTAAAAATAATATATCTTATTGATCGAAGTTAATTAAATAATACTTAATATTAGTGAATTCACTAAAATTTATTTCTGACTCTGCCACCATTTTAAGTTAAGTGCAACAAAAAAATCTTGATTGTACCTTTCAATCTCACCTATAAAGTATGACTCTCCTCTCACTTTTTAGGAGTCCAACATATATTTAAAAAGTGAAGTGGGGCTTGCACAGAATTAGTTACAGAGTGTGGCATAATACTAGGTACATCGTGTAAACACGTAGGAGCAAGTCCTCGGGAATAATATGTGCTAATAAGGAGAGTCGCTAAAAAAACAAATACTTTGAGAAAGGTAACACAAAATAATAGATCTGAATCAGCTAGTAAGCCTAGTATAACAGATGTGGAACAAGGATTTCATTATAGAGAGAAAAGATCATGTATTAGTTAATATAAAATTTATTATTAAACAAGTCTAAAGAAACCCCATTTCCCTGGGATACATAAGGATAAATAGTCCATTACTTCACAGCTTAAGCCACTTTGGTTTCGTTGATTTTCTCTGAACTGGCTTAGGGTCGGGATTAGCAGTTGGAATCTCAACTTTTGCTTCTGGTTCGGATGTAATAGGAGTTACTTGTTCATTTGCCATCTCCAATCCATCCAAAGATAGGATGTCATCGCGGAGATATGGCCCTGATGTTGTCTCATCGAGACCTGAAGCTGCAATGCAAGCACAATTTCAGAAACACATCTAGGTTGAGAATAGGAAACAAACAAAAACATGTGCTTATATTGCATCAGAGAGCACAAGTTCAATTAGAGGTGTGCTTGTGTGTTGATACTTGTTAAAATAAACATTGAAAAATGTTTTCTCCATAAGTGTCAAACTGGAGTTGGTCACACACACAATCAGAAGTCATCAATGAAATACTTGAAGGATCCTACGTCCCACAATCTAGTTGCCTATTGAATTTCCAAACGATAATTATTAGGGAATGTTTTAATACTGATTTTTTCACTTTCACATCTTCTAAGATAAATGTAAAAGTTTTGAATATGAAGATGGAGGGGAGATGGGAACCATGTAGCGATCAGGAGGACTTAAGCCTTGCCTGATTTCCCGACAGGAATGAGAATGCCCTCACCCCTCAACCAACAAGAAATGACACTTCTACTCTCTGCCCCTTGCTCATGGCACTTATTTTTCCTCACTAGCCCTTCCTCACAACATAAGGTTGAGTGCCCTCCCGAGCAAAGGAACTCGACTGAAAGTTCTCTAATTATTAACTGTGACAAAGGGTGCCTGAAAAGAATGCAATTTAACCTAATGTTCCAGAAGCCAGTTTTTTTTTTTTTTTGAGATAGTTACATTATATATACTCTGACAAATAACCGCTGATTTGGAAAACAATCAGCCCTTTGGATCAGGTACGAACCACGCCAGCAGCTGAATTACTATATTCGGACTTATCTATTGGGCATTCTTTCTCACGCCAGTAAAAAGATCTCTCTAAAATTCTGATCTATTGAACCAGACTTTGCCGCATGTGCAGTTTGAATTTGGATACAACATGAGTGACGCAAACTTCCAATTAGCAAGTTTAGGCTATAGGCTTATTACGTAGGCTGACGGACTTAGAGCTACTTATTTTTTTTGGAAATGGCTATGTGCATTACTCATACACATGAATGAGAAACGAAGAATCATTTAGTCATAAAAAGACATAATGCAAGGATTTTGGGTCATACTAGATTAAGTTTTAACCAATTTGCATTGTCAGCTTTGGCTTGTTTCATAACCCAAGTTACCACAACTGCACCAATAATGTATCATCTAGCACAGAAACCAATAATGCCAATGATCAAAAGCATACCTTTCGGTAGATCATACGAAAAGTAAACTATAGCACCAGGAGCAAAGCCAGCTGAGTAGAGATCTTTGGATGTATCTTTGATTCGCTGCTTTGGCGGAGTAGTATCTGAGGAACAATAAGTTATCAAGGATATTTTCGGCAACCACAAATTTACATGTCTAAACAAAGCATAAGCAGTAAGACATCATCTCTTGACTTTTGAACCATATTCCTTGTAAACCAGAAACCTTAGTCATAGCCCTCTTTGTAAAGTTCTTTAGGATTTGGGTTTTAATCAGCAACTCGATCGAAATATTTTAAGAAAACGGCTAAATTATCTCAAAAAAAAGAAAAAAGAGTTGAATTATAAAGATGATTGGTAGTCATTTTTTGAGAGGATATGTAACCATAAATTCACAACACACAGCATTATAAGGCACAACTGAACATTAAAATGGGCTTATTTTGTGATAGTTCATTATAGCTGAAAAAATTAAAAAAAATACAGCATAATATTATGCATGCTTCTGAAGGTAAACTCTTTCTTTAGGGCATCCTGAAGGTAAACTTTATTTCTTACATATGTAAAATGGCAGATCTGGCCGAGCAATAACTTTCCCCAGCAGGTCCACGAAGGCTTGAATATTCTCTGATGGTTGAAACTTTGCCTCAAGAATATAGTTGTCAGGAAAACGAACCCGAATCACAGCCTACAGAAATATAGAAGTTAGAAAATGCTCAGGAAATCAATACAATAAAATAAAAAAGAGAGGAATATGGAGGGTATTAACTGGTGGAAACATGCTATTTACAAATTATTTCAAGTATCCTAAAGAGTAAAGACACTTAACAAAGAAACCATTCTTATCAAGAATATAAGGAGTAAGAAGCTAGATGTCCTTAACATTATATTTTTCTTCAAGAGAAAACTTTAAATATAGACAAATTTTTAGGAGTACAAATATTGGCATAGTCTGCGAATACAGCGGATGAAAATGATGTGCTAATGTTAGATATATTAATAAAACATTTTAGAAAAAACAATAGAAAGTTATTCCTTCTCCCAAAAAATAATAGAAATTGTTTCTGCATTCCATGCCAAGTTTAACACACCATGTCTCCTCGAGATCTCGACAAAGATATGTAATTGGAAGAGGACAAAAACTTGATGGATATATGTGATAAAATTTTAACTGGATAAATAGATGGCTCATTTGTATAGGACTTGATCTGTTTCCTTTCAAAGGGGCTTCATACATTTTTAATTGAGCATGCTATGTCAGTTTTACAGATTCGTTAACATCGTAGATAATAGCAGCCAGAAATTGGAGGTCCTTGTTCTTGAATAAAGCTAGAGAAGATTTTGTGTGCCCTCGAAAAATTCCAGTAATTGCGACTTTCTCAAAAAGTTTCAAAAACAAAATTGCTCATTGAGTGTTCAAAGTCTTTTAACAGTGCAAGTTTAGTCTCATTTTCCTTTCCCTCCTCAAAAAAACTTTAGATGTTTCTGAAATATTTGCGAAGGGAGGAATGATACTAAAATAACTTTAGATGTTTTTTGAGATATTTGCTCAAGGGAAGGAGAACAATTACAAACTTAGCATTATTGAGATATGTGGGCAATCTTAAGTTGGGAACTTTGAGGGGTACTCTCTATTAAGGCTATCTGCAGAGAACGGCTACAGACTTAGCACTATTGAGATATGTGGCAATCTTAAGTTGGGAACTTTGGAGGGTTCTCAGCATTAAGGTCATTTGCAGACAACTCATAACAGTTTGCAATATCTGTAGAAAAGTCCAACTTGTGATAGTTGGATAAACATGCAAAATTTGTGGAAAGTCGGACTTCGTATAATAATGGGAAACATTTCCAATTTTCCTTATACCCTGATTTAGCTGGTTGTCATAGTACCTGCCAAATTTCTTTCCTAATATGAAAATTACCCCATAATTTTTGTATTGTACTCTAAAATTTAATATTTTGACTAATTAACACCACTCAGTGTCGTAAAAGAAAAACCAACAGCTCAAAGACAAATTTATTAATAACAAAAAGTTATAACCATGGAAACCTAATTAAAGGGTGACAAACGAATATCATTTTTTACAAAACAATTTAATATCATATTCTCTCAAGAAAACAATTTAACAACATTTCATCCCACGAAAATGATAAGACAGCCAAAAGAGATACAGAAGAAAGATAAATTGACAGCAGATTGTCGGAAAAAATAGGAATTAACAATAAGTTTGACTGTATAAGCATAAAACATCTCCTTAGCTAGCATAGGCTGGTTATAACATTTTGAAGATAGATCTTCCACAAATAAGGAAAACTAGTGGGAGAACTTTTAAAAGTACAAAGTTTGATTATCTTTTCAGCCCCAAAATGGTATTTCATGTCCCTTACCCCTCCATTCCCTACCCTCTTTCCTGCTGTTCTTTCCTCCATGTCCAAATCAAGTCAAAACAAAAGGTGATAGATCATTATGCAGAGAGTAGTTTTAGTAGAAACGGAAAAGTAGAAAAAAAGAAATATATTAACAAAAAGTCTTGATGAGAATATGCTATCTATTAAACTACAAATATGGAGGAAAATTAGTGGACCTACTATGCTATTCTGGAGACAACATAGAGTCAATAAAGCTATTCAACCTACCTTGGTTATTCTTGCTCTGCGAGCTGCTGTCTCTGCTTCTCGCATTTTACGAGTTTTCAACATTTGTGCTTGAGCTGTGTAAAAATTGATAAAACAAAAAAGGAGTCATAATAATATATTTATATTTCTAAAATAACTAGGAAAAAAATAACATAATAGGGAAAATAGTTATTGTTTTCTAAAACTTTGATAAATTTTACTATTGCTCACACATATTCTTGACATAGGTTTACAGATTTCTCCATAAAAAAACAAGAAAATATAGAAAATCCTGAGACTTAAAGCCCCAACCAAAGCAAAACTTAGTTTCAATGTGCAGGCTACAGCATTGATATTACCTCCTATTTTGTCTGCCATAATTTTGTAGTAATCCTCAGGGGTAAAATCATAAAAGTCATCTGGTTCCTCTGCAGATACAATCAACAAATAAATCTTCAGAAGAAAAGAAAAGGTTCTCCTTCGTAATCATTGAAAACTGATTGTTCAGAAGAAAACTTGCGAAAAGTCATATATAAGAACCACCCAATGGCTCCTGAGGATCCTCCAAACTTGTCCGAAGCAACTAAAACTATCATGGAGGGAAAATGAATAGAAACGTGGGCAAGACAAAAGCATCCGAACCTGTGGAGGATGCAGAAACATCATTTGATGTCGCAGAAGCCGCTGCATTCCTGAAAACACGGATTTCATGGCCAAGTTGTTCTGCCACAGCTGAAAGTTTGGCCTGTGAGCACTTTAATTGTTAAGATATGATAGCTAAATTTCTCAATCAAGAAAGAGGGCAATAGGAATTAACAACAAGACGGCAGCATTACAACTCTAAGCTATATCCTGAATCAAACAAGAACATGGTAAATACAATATGTAGAGCATACCACTGAGCAATAATGTCCAATACTTCATCCAATGAAGTATAAACTCCCGATTTCCTAAGTATTGAAATTTCCATATGCCATGGACAATTTTCCAAATCATTCGAGAGCAGTACAAGGACTCATTATTTAGTTAGAAAATAATAAGTCTCCCAATGAAATAGCTGCTATTAGTTAAGATGGCTATTCATCAGCATAGTTTTCGATTATCAAACTAATGCAATCCAATCATAGAAATTACGATTTCACAGCCAACTGCTTATAATCTTTGTATGGACAGAAAACCCTCAAAAGATTCAATTTTTTACTATACATGTCATAGAAGCTTCAACCTTCAACTAAGATCACTTCAAACACATGGCAGATTGAAGCAAACTTTTTCAAAGCACTCGGGCTTCCTAGAAAACATAATTTCCATCTCCAAAACTCATGAATCCTCTTGCAAAATATCTGGCACTTACCAACAAGAACAGTAACCCTAATTGTGGCGAAACTCTAGTCAATCAGTTCAAAAAATTTAAGCGAATAATGCGGAATAACACCACCAAACAAAAAGGACGACAAATTTTCGAAGCACGAATATGAGGGGAGACCTTTGCTTCTCCTGCATCCATGACTTCCAAGCAACGAAAAGTTAACCACGAGATCGGAGTTGGAAAACGCCTGTGAGACTTGCGAGATCCCAAAGAGGATGTGAGCAAAGAGATATAAAGTAACAAGAATTAGGGATTTGATTTGGGCGCCCAATCGAAGTCGGAGACGATTTGTTTACAACCTTTCTTTAAGATCACCGGTCGCTTTTCTTTTCTTTTCTTCCTTTCGGTGGTATTTATAGGATCACTTTGCCCTCCCTCCCCAATAAAAGTGAACAATGACACCGATATAAAAATACCCGATCTATTTACACCCAAATTTGAGATAGAGTGAAAAAGAAAAACAGGACAGTTTGGTATGAGATAATTTATTTAAATTATTTTTTTAGAATTTATTATATTATTGTATTTGACTGTAACATATTAGCATTCATTATAAATATCTTTTTATATTATGATGATATAGATTTTTTGATAAATTTATTCATTTAGTCAAATTTTTAAAATATTTATATTTTATTTAAAAATATTATTATTTAACATCTTCTTTATTTTTAAAAAATATTTTGTGGATTATAAATTTCATATATTTTGTTCAAATATATTTTTTTATTTACCATTTTGTTTATATAAATAATATATGATTAAAGTTCAATATTTTTTAGGATATTTTAATAATTTAAATTATAATTTATATTATTAGTACTTATCAAACACTATAATGTGATATTATCGATAATTTATAAAGTAATAATTTATTTGATTGGTTATTTAAATTATTGATTAATAAAAGTGGGAACGCGCAAAATGCCTCCTAAGTTCTTAACATATAAAAAAAGTTTAATTCAAAATGATATAGATCAATCGAGAGTAATAATACGAAATATTTTAAAATAATTTAAAAAATAATAGAGATAATTATTTTTAAACTTTTTATACTTTTCAATCAAATTAACTTTGATTTTAATGGTATGGAATAGTAGTGACGAGGAAGAAGACCAGCCATTGATATGTTATTTATTGTTTAATAATATTAATTGTATTAAGTCAATAAGCATACACCATCATTATTATCAAATTAAGTATTCAGAACTATTATAAATATCAATTTAATCTCCGGTTATAAATTCAAATTAACCGGCATTATCAAATTTTATTCTTTCTAAACATGGCATACTTACTGATTATAAATTCAAAACAACAACATTACCAAATTAATTACTCATATTAATGGAAATTCTCAATATATTAACCCTAGAAAATAGCCATAAATTCCATAACATCTATGCTATGAATTTATTATCAATGTTATTTGATTTTTTCATCATTTTTCAATCTCTAATAAAACGGTTTATATGTCTATCCTCTAATCAATTTATTAACAAAAAAAATCATTCTCTCATCAACGGCTAAATTTCTTCCTAAGTAGCTTAATTTACTTTCATTTTCACTATAAACTGTTTATAATATCTATTAAGAAGCTTTGTCCAAGAAACCTTCTAGAAGCGACTTTGCATAATTATTTTAATTTGACTAAATAAATATTCACGTCATTTTTTTGAAAATATATATAATATCTTAATTTCGAGGTGCTTCGGCTAAAAGGGTCTTCAAAATTAGAATTAAAAATTATAAAATCTTATCTAAAATTGACAATGTCTTATGAAAGATTAAATTATTGAACTACTTTATCAATTGAAAAAGAAATGTTTGAAAAATTAATTGTGAGAATCTAACTAGCAATTTTGCATCTAAAAAATGTAGAAAAAAATTTAAATATAGTGTTTTTAATTATTAAAAGAAACATGACGTAATTTTGCTTTAATATGAAAAATTTTAAAAAAGGAAAAAAAATATTGTGTCACGCACTTTTCTTGTGTCGCATACATGTCATCTTACGCATATTTTTTTTTTGCAATTTTATATTTTTTTCAGGAGTTATAACTTAGAAGACATTGAAGCTTAAAAATAATGTCATAATATAATAAATTATACAAAATTATTATATCAATTATAAAGATGTTCAAATTAAAATTTCTAAAATTGATGAATATAATTAATGGATAGTTTGAATTATTTTTTGGCTACATTTGACAGTTGAAACTAGGGTCAGAATCGACTTCAGTTTTATTCTCGTTCCCAAATGACATAACAATTTGAAAAATAAAACACATAACTCGAAGATAAAACCCTAATTACTTGATTGATATGGAGTTCTACCGGAACCGCCGGATTTCCAGCCGAGTTGTTATTTCACGTTCTTTTTTATTTTTATTTTTTTTCTCAACTTTTATTTTTAATTAAAAAATTAGTTAAAATGATAAGTTGTAATTTGTATTAAAATTATTTTATAAGAAAATAATTTATTACCTTATAATATAAATTATTTTATTAGTATACTTAATAATTATCTAAACAAGATCTTTTTATGAAAATATTATTGTTAAAATAATATTTTGTGAGTTTAATTTTATATTATTTTTAGTAGTTTTAATCATATATATTATAAAAAAATTACTTTATGATATTAATTTTATATTACTTAATATAATTTTTAAATTCAAATAAATTTATTTTTATTAAAATTTTATATTTTCGATTCTCATTTTTCATCCAAACACCTTTAAAACATGTTTATAATTATTACAATTTTAATTCATCCAAACATAATTATAATTAATCTATCAAATCAAAAAATTTGAAAACTCACAATTCTTCGTTCAAACGCAGCTTTATTAATGATATTTTAAGTTATAACTATAGAAAGATACGGAAAAAAGTGATACGCACATGACATAAAATGTGTGTGGCACACTCGTTAAGTCCAAAAAACTAGCAGTTTAATATAAATAAATATATATATATATATATGTGTGTGTGTTATATAAATCACATAATACAATAAAAATTGATCGATTCAGCTGATTAATTTTCAAATTATATATGTCTACGTCTCAAAATTCATAAATTGAGAGAAACAAATCGTCTACCTCTTATGTATTGAAAAAAATTAGTTAACATGATTCTTAGATATTATTATATTTATTGTATAATAGAATAAAAAATAAATTGAGAATTGATACTATGTAATCATGAAGAAGTGATCAATGTGTACAATAGAAATAAAAATAAAAAATGAAAATGATAAACAAGCTATGATTTAAAATTAGAGGTAAGTGAGGATGTATAGCACTCTTCTATGACACTAGGTGTATAGCACATATTTAATTTATTAAAAAATTATTTTCGTTAACATTCTCATAATTATATTTTTTTATATATAATATTAAATTATAAATTTATTAATTTTAGTCATCAAACTTATTCGAATTTGTCAATCTAATTCTTTAGTTAAACTCCATCCATTTTTTTGTTAAATTTATTTTTATTAATTACAAAATGATAGTTTTACCTTTTTTAAATATTAAAAAAAATTATAAAATAAAAAATTAACAACTTGATCAAAATGTTTCATAATTATTATAAAAAAAATATTAAATAATATTTATATCCTTACTTTATTTACTTATATTTTTATAAAGTTTTTTTATTATATTAAAGAATTAAGGGTAAGAATGATATTTCATAATTATTAAAAATTAAATTAACAGAATTTTGATTAAAATCTAACATAAGGACTAAATTGATAAGTCACAATTAGTTTGGAAATTGAGATTGATAAATTTAAAATTTAGAGTCAGATAGAAAAAAAATTATAGTTAAGGAGATGTTAGCAAAAATAACTCTTGATTAAATGATCATGCATAATAATTAAAATTGTCATCAACATAAAATAATATATATTTTCAATCGGATGATCTAAAATAATATCTAAGGTAAATGAAAGTATGACCGTTAGATTAATAAAATATTTAAAAAAACTTGATTGCGTCGAATAATTTGATGACTATGATGATGATAAAAATTTTACTATTTAACTAACAAAATCAATTAATAAATAAATATTAAATTTATCGAATGAAAGAAAATGCTATACAAAGGTACAGAGCAATGTGCTCTACATATTTATTTTTTTCTTAAAATTATGGTACAATAGAAATTGTCAAGAAACGAGAAACAAAAGAGGGAGAGAATCAAAAATGAATTTAGGAATAAATGTTGATACACATAACATGTAATGAATAATATATTCTAAAATCTAGTTAGTAAGTTATCTATTAAATGATTAGGTTAATGAATATCATAATTGATTAATTAATTCGAAATACATAAATGCATTTATATCTTTATATGGAAGACATGAACATTTTAAGAGGTGATCAAGCCCCCAAACATTGGTACGTCCACTCCAAGCGATGACTGGCGGGCCACAAAAGTTTAACAGGGATACCTTACTATATTTTCATCAAATTTTCATACCACAAAATGTTCTTTTTATACTTCAAATGTTTAGTTGAAGACATGATTTTTAAATGAATGGTAAACGCATATAATAATTATATACCTTTTGTTCTTCAATGAATATTTGAACTTTTTTATTCAATCATTAAAATTAATATTACTAAATTGTTGTAAAAATACTAGCTTATTTTAAATAAAAACATACTAAATAATAAGTAATGTTATTCAAAAGCAAAATAATTTAGGTAATTATTTTAATAGATTTTTTTTGTTGATAACTTATTAATAATGATGTCACTAGAAAGTAACAATTATTTAACAAATCATCATTCATAGAAAAGAATGGTCTTTCGTAATCGTGATAACTCTTTTTTACTTACTAACCAATAGGCATGTTAATATTGATTTTTTAAATAAAAAATATGAAAAGTGTATTGGACATAAGGCAGCTTTAATAATCGCATATTGTAGAAAGCTGAATTAAGAAAATAATAAATTTGCAAAACGTAGTCGGACATAAAAGTGTCATGCAGCTTTAATAATCACGTAAGTATAGAAAAATGAATTATGTATAAAATAATAAATGTTGTATTTAATTGGGTTTCATTAAAAGAAAATGAAAAATGGAGCAAACGATTGCCGCATGAGATGAATTACAAATTGATTCAGGAGTCATTACACACATCCCGTTGTCCGACTTCTTAGTTGTGATAAATTGTAACCAATATTTCTTTGGAAAATATTCATCCTCCTAACCCCAACCAATCCTCTTAATATTCACATATTTAAAATATTTTAAAAAGTGGATATAATTATTTTGGACAAAAGGAATGTGCTGCTCCAGTTTTTGCAGTAAGTTACAGCTGTTAATCACAACCGTTGATCTTTTCCCACCTGAAGCCACGTTCATGTGACGGCTGCCATAAGTCTCTTATTCGACGTTACTCTCATGAGAAGGCCGTGCCACACGATCTACAGGTGATTTTTTTTTCCTTTTGTTCTTTTGTAATCTGTAACTGACATTCTCTATCTAGGAATGTTTTTTTTTTCCTTTTTTGGAATATATCGTCATTTATTGCTGAATTTTTTATCACTTATTGCTGAAATTTAATTAGAAGTGTGACCGACTGTTTTGTTAAAATACTTCAGAAATTTGTGTTAATTTGTTATTGGTGTTACTCTAATGTTTAATTAGTATAGTGGCTTACGATTCAGGATTCTCATACGAATATAATTTGTTGCTAAAATTGTATTAATTTGCTGCTGAAATTTGTTGTAATCCGCTGCTAAAATTTAATCCAAGTAACATGGTTGAAGTTTTTTTGGTTTCTCACAATTTGCTATTGCTCTATGGTCACCCTTTTCAACTTCACCCTTTTCAACTTCGGGGACGCACCATGAGTCAAAAGCTTGGACCACAAAAACTACAAGAGAATTTCTGACGAAAAATAAGAAAAAATTCGTCAGAAATAACGTTTCTAACAAAAAGAATGTTAAAAAAGAACTCGTTGGTAAGAAATCTTTAACAAATTTAGAGCCTGTCAAAATTTTAACGAGTCATCCCGTCAGAAATTATGATGGTACTAAACTCGTCAGAAATTCTGAGAGACCAAAAACCTCTCAAAATTCAAACCCTCAGAATTTCTGAGAAAATTTAAATCCGTCAAAAAAATTTAAAAAAATAAAAAAATAATAATTTACAAAAAAGTTTAATTTACATATAAGTATGCATGCACATATATTCCTTTGTGCTACAAAACAAAAAAACGTCTTCATAAAAGAAAGAAAAACTTTAGTAAAATGTAAATATGGAAATGCTTCACATTATCTAGCCAACATCATCTGCTAATTAATTGAAATTCACAAAATAAAGCTAACACTACAAAAAAATTAATATTCAGTAAAAATATATTATTATCATTAAAAGTAATTATATTGTGCAAAAGTGAAATTCTCATTTTACATATATTCAAAATACTACACTCATTAAAAATAATTACATTGTGCAAGAGTAAAATTCTAATTTTGATAATATTAAAAACCATTCAAAATAATTAGAAAAATATTATAAATAATTACAAAAATATTACAGAATATTAAAAAAGATTACAGATAATTACAAAAATATTACAAGAAAATTACATAATATTACAAAAA
>LTAE01000467.1:60786-84953 GCA_001647135.1 Pontederia paniculata | reverse complement strand
TCGAAGTCATGTTGATGATCCTCTTCGATTCCTACGTACAAAATATGTTTGGATTTAATTTTACAATTGCAAGATATTTCATCTTTTGCTACCACATAAACTAAAAAAAAGTGGTAGGTGTCTCATTTGTACTCGATCACATATTCTTCATTTACTAACAATCCTGCAAAGCAAGAGAAATCGTATTGAGAAATTACTAGTTACTTGACGTCAATTGAAGCATAACCTGAGATTTAAATCAAAGTTCTCTCGTACTGGTCAAGATTTGTATTAAAAATTTCACATATGCAGAAACAAACAGATGAAATTGATGTTGTGAACCGCTGGCGTCAAGGTAAGAAGAGAGATGAGAATTGATGTTGCAGAAACATAAGAATGTTGTAGAAACAAATAGATGAAATTGATATTGCAGAAACATAAGAATGTTGATAAATACAATAACAAACGTCATATCCAATAGAATGATACACAAGTTCCTCTGAATCTTACAATAACATGCACCGACGGGCGGCAGACGAAGCGGGCACGAGCGGGTGGCGGACGAAGCGGGCACGAGCAGTCTGCAATGGGGAGCGCAGATGTGGGCGGCGTTGTCGAACAACAGCGGCGATAGAGGCGGGCGGCCGGCGGCAGAGGAGGACAACCGTTTATTTTCCTCTTTTCTGAATTAATGAACAACTTTTTTTTTTGTTCAACCTTTAGTTCAGCCTCATTAAACTCCAACCGTAGATCTCCAATTTGACGGTTGGAGATCAATGAGACAAGTTGTCCCCTGCTTAAGTAGGGGACAAGTTGTCTCCAATATATATATACGTTATTTGCATTTATTGATGCTGAAGGCCAATAAATAGTGATGCAAGCATTTTTTTATTAACACTGAACAGAGGAATATATGTCTCGAAGCGATGAATTAATAAGGTACAGAATAGAACAAATAGGAGACAAGAACAAGTCTTTTTTTAGAATTCCCTCAAGATTTTTTTTAACGTTTAATTAGTACTAAAATGGCTCACAAGTTACAAGACATCATCATCAGATCAGGAAGAAGAACAGGAACAACATACAAAGACTCTAACTGAGAGGGGGCTTAAGCAACTAGGAGGATTGTGTAGCCATGGGAAGAGCTCCTTGCTGCGACAAAGCCAACGTGAAGAAGGGCGCATGGTGCCTTGAGGAGGACGCCAAGCTCAAGTCCTACATCGAGCAGAATGGAACTGGCGGCAACTGGATCACCCTTCCACAAAAGATTGGTACGTATACGTACTTCTTCTGCAATTTGTTGTTGTTACCTTCAACTTGTAGTTACAGCACTGCATGGTTAATTCTACCGTCCGATTTATAATTAAGGTCTCCGGCGATGCGGCAAGAGCTGCCGCCTCCGATGGCTAAACTATCTCCGGCCAAACATCAAGCATGGCAGCTTTACAGAAGAAGAAGACGAAGCCATATGCAGGTTGTATCGTGCGATAGGGAGCAGGTGAGATGCATAATTAAAGAGTTCAATCTGCTCAGCTCCATCTTTGTTGCAACTCTGCGTGATCACCTCACAAGTTTTGTGTTTCAGGTGGTCCATCATTGCAGCTAAGTTGCCGGGGAGGACCGACAACGACATAAAGAATTACTGGAACACGAAGCTTAAGAAGAAGCTCCTCGGCGCCAAGTGCAATGACAACCGACACAGTGCCAATGACCAGTTGGATACTTGTTCAGAGACCAAGAAGGCAATCAAGACTAAAGAATCTAACCATGTCCATGACTCCTCTTGCTCCTCATTGAGGTTTGAGGCTGAGCAGCAGACATCACAAATTGTCCATCTTCATGACATGATTGCTCCTTGGCATGTTGAAGCTGCTCTTCTCCATGTTCCTCCTCCAGCATCGAGTGATCAGCACCTGGTGCAAACTCAGGAGGAGCTCCCGTTGCAGCCGATCGAGAAGTCATGCAGCAATCTACTGATGGAGTTGGAAACTACTACATCTGATAGCTCGTACAGGATGCCGTCAAACATTTTGGACGATGGCATTGATCAGAACGCTGCATTGCTGAACATGAGTTGGTGTGAGGTACCCTCTTTGATATGTCCACAGCAGCAATGCCTCTGTGACATAATTGACCAGTCCACCTGCATCTTGGAGGTTGAAGAAAAACGCAGTAATTTCGTGATGAATTAATTCTGTGTCATTCTTAATTAATCAGTGCATGCTTGGATTGCTGGGAATCTTGAGAGGAATCTATATATATCGGCATCTCATCCCGTTGTCTTAAAACTGCAACTGCTTTACAAGTACACTCGATTATACAAACCCTTCTTTTCTGTATTTTCTATGTCAGAACATGTGCACGAGCTGTCGTGCATGGTATCATGTTGGAATTAACGTTGGCGTGGCATGTGCAAATTGGAATAAAAGGAAACAAAAATTTCCAGCATGTCTAGTAATTGAGGTTTTTCTTCATATTATTAAGTTTATGCTGTTCAATTCCTTTGCCAATATTAGTTTAACGGAGTACGTACGTAATTCCTAGATTGAGAAAATATTATTTGGCGTCACTTTTTATATATTTTTTGGCGTCGAAGTGTCTGCCACTTTAATTATATTTGCTTCAGCAAGTTCGTCGCTATGAGTATATATTGAGCATTAACTCCATAGCAGACTCCATTATTAGGTGTCCCCATCAATAGTTAGTGACGATATTTAATTGCCATTCTGTTGGTTTGAAATCGGGGATTGCTGTTGAGGGTTGCTTTCATCCTCTGGACATCCATCGACTACATGAAATGGTTAATTGATCGTTTCGATCATTTCATGTACATGGAATTAAAAGACTTTTTCAAATTTGTTCTCTCTTATATTATTTTATATTTCTACCAGAATGTCTCGTTATTAGTCGCTTTTCTGCCTTTTTTAAGAGTTCTGTAAAGGATCGGTCAATTGAAGTTTTGTAGCAATTAATTTGGTTGAAAAACAAAATTACCGGAACTCATATCCAAGTATTAACTGAACACAATACATTTCCACTCATGAGCTTGACAAAAATTAACCTAAGTAATAAGAAACTTAAGGACTAGTTAGGTGTTTAACTTTTTTTTGTTAGTGATGACATCTTATGGTAAAAAATGACGGCGATCACTATTTTGGGTCGCTATGTATCTCCTGTACATATATGGAATAACTGGTCATATTCGTGCTTTTTCATTTTCTACATTTTATCGTTTTACTAAAAAAGTATTGTTTATTATTCTCTCACATTACATACACACATATGCATACATACATATATATAACTTTGCGTCTAAGAAAAATAAGCTACCATTTCAATCGCAAGATAAATCTATTTTGTGGTTAAAAAAAGTAAATTTATATATGTTACATTAATGTCGTCATCTTTATGTATATTTATAATCAGGGTTCTCTTTCACAGTTATAACGTGTCGATATATTAAACAACAATTGTTCTCCGAACTAAGACTGAATGCTAGATCAGAATCATTAGATGATTTATTCCATGTCTTCTTCCTCCCGTCTTCAGTTAAAAGCTTTTATCATTTTGTTTTATCTGTTGGATAATATGAGATGGACCACATGGTTAGCATCAAGTCTACTAAAAAATCACAGGATTAAGTTACTGTTAAAGAATCACTGTTATATATATATATATATATATATATATATCACTTGTATTTTTTTGAGCCAAAAATAATTATTATTCTTTAAAAGGTTACTGTTCTAAAAAGATTTACTTTTAACATTCCTTCTTCAAACTAAAGTAATGCTTTTGGATACTTAAATTAACACAAAAGTAAAATAATTATTATAAGAATTATAATATCTCGAAGTATTTTTCGTGTATAGTTCCTCAATTTGCTCATATCCGATGTTGGTCCCCGAATTTTAGTTTGTAATAAATTGGTCCCTTAACTTTGCAACTCGCTCGTCGAAAGTCCCTTCATCTACGATAGCAGGTTTTTTCGGTTTTTACTCCATGTAGTAAAGCCACGTAAGTAAAAAATAAAAAAATAAAAATATTGACGTGGAATTTAAATATTTTTTAATAGTCTCTTAACTTTACTTGGTTCTCATTTTGGTCCCCTAACTTTAAATTGTAACAAAACGGTTCCCTAATTTTAGTATGTAACTAAATGATCCCTCAACTTTATAATACGTTCACCGAAGGTCCCTTTTTTTATCAAATTTGGTTTATCATTATTTTGTCCACGTGAGAATGCGAGTATTTTCTTGTGTGTATGTTGTTGTATGTATATGTGAGAATAACATCAACATATAAAATATTTTAGTTTTCATCTCACGCAAAAGTAAATAATTTTCATAAATTTCATCAAAAAAGGAAGGTCAGCAGCCATCAGAGTTTGTGAGGAAGATACATGTACTGATGAAANAGTTTTCATCTCACGCAAAAGTAAATAATTTTCATAAATTTCATCAAAAAAGGAAGGTCAGCAGCCATCAGAGTTTGTGAGGAAGATACATGTACTGATGAAATTTGATGACAGTCAATATCTATTTTTTGAATAAAAATTATAAAAATCACTCTTGTAGGAGATGAAAAGTAATAATATTTATCATGTTGATGTATTCTCACGAATACATATAATAGTGTAGATGTAAGAAATATTAATGTTCGCATTCTCATATGAAAAAAATGATAAATCAAATTTGATAAAAAGGAACCTCCGGTGAACGTATTATAAAGTTGAGGGACCATTTAGTTACAAACTAAAATTAGGAGACCGTTTGGTTATAATTTAAAGTTAGGGGACCAAAATGGAAACCGACCAAAATTAATGGACTATTCAAAAAATATTTAAATTTCATATCAATATTTTTATTTTTTATTTTTTACTTACGTGGCTTTATCACGTGGAGTGAAAATCGGAAAAATCTGCTATCCTAGGTGAAGGAACTTTCGACGAGCAAGTTGCAAAGTTAATGGAACAATTTGTTACAAAATAAAATTCGAGGACCAAAGTGGTATATGAGCAAAGTTGAGAGACTATACACGAAAATTTCAATATCTCGGTCATTCAAATTTTAGAAAACAGAAAACAAAATAAGGTACAGACAAAATTTGGAACAGTGTGCATCTGCTTGACCTCATAAAGTTCTGAACATAATTTGGATAATTCAACTTGTAAACTTTAATAAGTAAGCCATTTAATTTTTGCAAAAAAAAATGTGCATAAATTATATATTGCAAAACTGAAAATATGAATAGCCCAACTTTAATTTTCAAGTTCCCTCAAGATTCAACTCATCTATCGGTTATGAAACGGCCCAACTAAATGGGCCCAAAAAAACCCTTCCCATTCTTTTCTCCTCTCCCTCCTTTCTTTTTCCCCCTCTTTTTCCCCCTCCGTAACTTCCCCTTCTCGTTCTTTTCTCTCCTTCGCACACGCCGCCGCCGCTGGCATACCAGGACAACTCCTATGATGGCGTTCGCGGCTGCAGTTCCACCATTGGAGAGCGCAACGCTCACGGGGCTGACTAGGTGCGTGCATCGGCATGGCGTCGGATGGATTCAAGTGTGCAACTCAAGCTGGATTTTCTCCTCTGAGACGCCAACGAATTCCTAATATCTCGCGCTGGATTCTTCTGCCATTAGCATGGATAAGTTGATTTAGTTAGTGATTGGTCCAGTAGATGAGTCCCTGAGATTTTGATTTGGGGATTTCATGTCGATGCCACAATGTTCGCCTCATCGGTGGCTCTGCAACTCGACGAACATATGTTGACTTGCTGATTTGAGGGTGCATTATCGGAGACAGAGAAGAGGGGCAACGCTTGAGATCTGATCCGATTTCCTGTGAGTATCGACTTATTGGATTAGTCAGTCTAGCAGGGGTTGATTATAGTTGATTTGTGGTGTTTCTCTTTGATTTGTTGGGACTCGTCTACAGATCTGATTCATCGGGACAGCAGTGCATCATCGCTGGATGATTCAGATCTGATTTCTTCTTGCTATCATTTTTTTGGTGAGCGATACAGATTTTTCGGCGAGGACTCTAATGTATATAGTTAAGTTATAAGTGCATTTTGGTGTGAATGATAATTATGATATGTATGCTCGTTGTTGAGTGACAACAATTAAAGGTTAATGACATATTAAAATAGAGATGTTAAATAGTATTGATTAAGACTCAATTAAGTGTTAAATAATTTATCTGATTCTGGTTATTAACATGACTTATAAATATGAATTACTAATATGATTTCTTTTAGGAAGTGTTGAATAAGAGCAAGACTAGAAATATAAAGGTGTTTATAGCTATACCGATGAGTAAATAAACATAAATTACATGTGTGATTAGCCGCTGCAAAATTTGTAAATGTATATATCGATATAAGTAGCAAGTCATAAGTGAATAAACATGATTAGTAGTGACACTTGTTAGTATAAAGTGATGCTTAAGATGATAGTATATAAACATGTACATGTTGTACTATTTTCGTAGGATTGATAATATAATTATTCTTATGAGTATGTTAGTAGGAGATATTGACAAACATGTAGATTAATTTACTGCTGAAATGTAACTAAAGATTATGTGGAGAAATGGTCAACTAATTAGTAAGATAATTTAAAGGGAAGTTGACTTGTTGAGTGGAGAATGATAATAGAAGTTTGTCAATTACTATGCTGATTTCCGATAAGTTTAATAACAATACATGTAAATGTGTATATCTATGTTCATAGGTAACCATCGCCTTCTCTCATACATAAGTAATTTTCTTAGGATAAAGTATCAAGAGACGATAACATGCATGTCGATTGATTTCAGCTAAGTATACTTTAATATGGTTGGTGACTAATGAAATAGTAAGGATGTCGAAAGTTGGATGTGTAAAGAATGAGAATCTAAATCTGAAATTTATAAAGGATAAATAATATAAAATGAGTTGGATTTTGAATCTCATACGAGAACGTATAAATTAAGTACTTAAATGTACGTGGAAACTAATAAGATTGTATTGAATAATTGATTAGGTTATCATTTGACTGACTTGCTCGGACGCGGAGGAGTCGGCAAAGTCGAGCGTATCCGAGGTGAGTGGGACTTTCCATAAACCTAGAGCAACACCACATCATCGTGGTTCATTATATTCATTTTTTTTATCTCATTGGATTGATTATGTTGATGATGTGATGATCTTTTGGGCTATTGTCATGATATGTCGGTTTCGATTTTTCGATTAGATTTCGTATGGATTTCGAGTACTTGAAGTTTTCGAGATTTATGTATGATATTTATTCGTATATCGAGATTTGAAAGCTTTTATACTTGAGTGTCATAAATCCTGAAATGTTGCGATAAATGCTAATGTCAAGTACTACTTTGAAATACTATCATGATATATGTATATCTCATGCATGTGCATTAGACATGCATGGTAGCTCACTTGGAGTGAGGTGTTGATGATGATGATCGTAGCTCTTCCTCGTGTGGTCGAGCGATGACTCGTGTGGTCGAGGTGATCTATCAGTGTGATGATAACGATAGTTCATGCTCGTGGCGGGTGACTGGCTCGCGTGATCGAGAGAACTATTCGTGGTGATGGTGTGATGCCCTCGTGTGGGCGAGCGACGGCTCGCGTGGTCGAGGTGGTCATCAGCCGTGGCGGGATGTACATGTGATCGCGGATGGCAAGGTGTCATGACAATTAGATCAGATCATGCATAGCATGCTTTTAACTCCTGCATTGATTGCAAGTATTTTATTATCCAATGATTTTATTTTTCGGGTGGTTTAAATATTTTATTGATCCATTTATTTCACTCACTGAGTCATGTATGCTCACTCCTCTTATTATTATTGTTTTGTAGGTGAGGAAGAGGAGATACTCCTCGAGGATTGAGGCTGACCTATTGCATGCTCATCGGGCTTAAAAAAGAAAAAATAATTAGGATTGAGTATATATGAGAGTCTGAAGAGTTATAAATTACATATACTTGTCCATTCTTGTCATATCCATAGAGTTTTACTTATTTGTCGTACTCTTGTGTCCGTTTATATGTTATCATTATTGTCGGAGTGTTGTGAACTCTTCAGACTCTCAGTCGGAAAAATAATTAGGATTGAGTATATATGAGACTCTGAAGAGTTATAAATTATATATACTTGTCCATTCTTGTCATATTCATAGAGTTTTACCTATTTGTCGTACCCTTGTGTCCGCTTATATGTTATCATTATTGTCGGAGTGTTGTGAACTCCTTGATGGGGCATCTGGCCCTATTTTTATCCATTTCAGTTATATTTCGCATATCACATGTTTGTATATTTTGCATGGACCAATTTTTAGCAAATGTCATGTCGAAATTTTCGGAAAATCCTAGAATTAGAATTATTTCTAACAGTTGTTTCTTGAGTTTGAATTTGAATTAGTAAAAGGTCGAAACATCCCTTGCTGCGCTCCGGACGGCGAGTTCGGGGCGTGACAGGTTAAGTGGGTGCCAAGTGGCATCTACATGACCGCCACATCGTTTTACTTAAAAGACATGTAACTTATATTTTTCAAAAATAACTTATGCAAATTAAAGTTTTGATCGTTTGTAAAACATTTCTTTTAAAAAAAAAGGATGATATATGTGACATGCACCGCATCACTTATGTAAAAGTTTGACTTGATTTTTATTTTATTTTTAATCCTAATTACCCACTTCGTTTCTCATTAATTTTTTAAGTTGTAAACTATTATTATCGACTTTAATACGCGAAATGTATTCAGTGACCTCTATTCCTATTAATTGTAGTAGTAGTGAACTTTTTACATATTATTGATTAAATACTTCAAACCAATTTATCAATTGAGCACCGAATTATAATTTAAAGTTTCATGAGATCCGTGACGCCCTAACGAAGATGGTATGGAATTATTATCAAACACAATATCTGTTTAAGAATAAAACTAAGAGGGGCTTCCCGGCATTTTGCTAAGGTCTGATGTAAGCGTAGGTTTTTGTTTATATATTTTTTAGTTGTATAAAAAATATTTAAAAAGATAAAAAATCATTGTTATGTATTATAGATGTTTTTCGTTATTTTATGATATAAAATGTGTCACAAAGTTAGACAATAAATTAAACTATGAACTGAATAAAAAGTATATCAATTTTGGCATGAACAAATTAGAATAGAATAATTTCCTGAATATGAGGGTTAGAGGGTGAAAGTGAATATTTTGGACCGATGAATTAGTTTACAGAAAAAAAATCACCTGAAATCATTTAATGAAAAAAAGAATCAATTTTGTTTTTTTTTTTTTTTGAACTACTATGTTTGTGCAATAATATTTTAAAAAAAAATGTATCATAAAAATAAGTTTGATTAAACATATCTAATATTAAATATATATAAATTTAACATCTAAATTTTGACCATATGAAATATAAACTATATAATATAACATTATATCATAGTGATAAAACAAGATGATATAATACCTTAATAAAGGCAATTTCAGTTTATAAGTAATAATGGCCCCTAAAAATGACTTCAAGGAATCCGTTTTTTTATTGCAAAAAGTATCAAAAATCAAATCGGACATATATTTTTTATTTTTCGAAGTGATTTTTATAAGTCCAGATTCTTTTTTGATCCCTCGAACTTTTCTTTGCACGCGAGATATGAACCATTTGATGGGCTACGTCTTTCCAGAATACATGGGCCTACATGTACCCCATTTAAAGCAAGCCCAGAAGGAACTGTCATTCGCGTCTGTGGATAGAAAGAACGCTTGCGATTTGGGAGGGAAGCAGTGAGGGGGTGATGAACGAAGAGAAAACCCTAAGACAGAGGAGACCTTGCAGGCGTTAATGGAGGCCACACTGATAGCTTCCTGGAATCCTACAGTATCCTCCTCTGTTGGGAGCAGAGTAAGTATGAATTATTATTGTTTTCTTGCTTATTATGTTCCATTCCTCTGTTGCCATGTTGATTTTTCCACTTTGTGCGTCCATGGCTCCATGCATCCCAATTTGATGCCAGTCTGTGTGTTGGACCTTATTTTTACTCTGTAAATATTAAAAAGCTCCATAATGTTCATCAAAATCAGTTGGGTAGTAATTACCACCCAACTTTGATGGTTTGGTATTTCTCCTCAAAGAGCAATGGTTTTCATATTTCCCACTTAGTTATTTTATTTGTGCATTCTTAAATAAGGACATGTGGAAGTAAATATGGCTTTTGATATGACTTTGGTGATTAATAGTCTATGCTTATTAGGGACAGGGACGATAGTCTATAATTATTGGACTATTTACTGATTGCCTACCATGGTATAGTAGCATGTTGATGTGGCCATGATGAAAGATTTACTCATGTTTGCTGGTGAGGATTTTGGGAAGATACCAGCTGGTGTAGTTGATGAATCTGATATGTTATGGGACCGAGATTATGATTCATATGCTGCATGCAGATACAGAAGATTGCTCCTTAGTCCTTAAGATGCCAGATTGTCTGCATTTCACAAGCTGTGATGCACTGAACCTGGGAAAGTTTTATTATCCGATGTACTTAATTTGTTTCTTAGGGGTTTTTTCTTGCTGAATTATTTTATAAGTCAAAAGGAAGTTGGGACAACATAAAACAGTCATTTTCGATTCCATGGCGTAAATAAGCTAAACACGAGGATGACAATATATGAAGATCTACTCTGTCCTTCATTCTTGAATGAATGTGAAGAAGCCAGAACCTGTATGAACAGATTTTGAGTTATCTGACAATTTATTAACATAAGAATATGATAGAGGATGAAAACATGTTGCATAAATTCAAATTTGGAAGAATACCTAAAACTAGACACTATATATAAAACATTGTCCAGCACCTTTTTCCATTGGTTATGGAACTGGAAGAGTCAATATATGGCATAATCTTGTATTAGGAGATAATGTGAATGTTTGAGTAAATATCACAAACGATCATTCAACATTCACTTGATTTCAGGATGGTCACTAAATTTTACTTTGTAACTTTTTTTTTTTAAAAAAGAAAAGGATGACTACATGTTTCGGTGGTCATCCACTTTATAACTACATGGTCAACGAACTTGGAAAATTTTACAGGTGCAGTCATTTTGACCGGCTACCTGGTTTCCAGGTTAAAATGTTTATGTGGATGCCACCTACACATATTTTTCTCTCTCTGCCATGTCATTGATACCTCTTACATGGCAAAAATATATTAATAAAATTAGGAAAAAAATAAAAGAAGGGGCAGCAGCCCCTGTTGAGGGGATGCCGTCCCTTGCTGAAGGAGAGGGGGGTCGTCGCCCCCCTCCTCTCTCCTCTGCAGTTTTTTTTAAGATTTTTTTGTTAATTTATTTTTATCACGTAGAAGAGAATATTGATATGTAGGAGAGAGATGTATGCGTAGATAAGAGAGAAATGCATGGGTGGCAACCACATAGAAAAGTAAGCTAGAAAACCAACGATAGCCAATCAATATGACCGGTGATAATCTTGTTACAAAGTAAAGTTTAGTGATCATGTTGGTATAACGAGTAAAGTTAGATGACCATTTATGTAATCTACTCTTGAATGCTTGGTGAACATCTTGTATTTATTCGTAGATATGAGTCGGGAAATGATTTATGTACTGAAGAGATCAACTAGATACTCACAATCCATAGTGAGATTATTGTGCCAGCAAATTGTTTTCGTCCACAAAGTTTTTTTATAAAATATTTAGAAAAGGAACGGTATATGTACTATAGCAATTTCATGATAAAACAGTTCTGGTAATGGATCAATCTTTAAGTGCTACATCACTTAAAAAGAAAACATTCATTTTGTTCTCACAGAACCTGAAGTGTTTTGTTTTCCTAAAAAATGTTCTATTTCTAGTGAATACTGGTCCAATTCTATGATTAGCCCTAGAGATTGCATACTAGACACAAAAAAATCTCTATTAAGTCTTGCACTCTCTTTCATGCAGGTGCTTATATCTTCAAGCTTGAAACACCTAAAGCTTCAGGGTCACATATCTTCAACGTTCTATCACAGGCTGCCTACTGTACGGCACTCAAATATCAAACCACTGGCTGCTGGGCATTTTGCCAAAAGAATAACTGCTACTAGTCACCTAAACAGATTGTCAAATGGACTATTGGAGGCCTCTCCAAAACGCTTGAAAGAATTCCCATGGAACAAAGCCAAACATATGGTCAAGGATCGTCTATTCATTCTTGCAAAGGAAGCTATTAAGTGGTCCTTCATTGGCTTTTTCGTGATGAGCTCCTTGTATGATGCATTTCTTGCTATTTCTACGGGCAGAGAACTGTTAATACCAGTCAGTTTATTTATTGGCATAGCATTAGCTGATTTCTTAAAGGAGTCTACGCAAGAATTCTTTGATCATGGGGCAAAGGTTAGCTCTTGTTAGTTGTTACTCACCTGCCATGATTTCTTAATTTCTTGTTTGTCTCATGCATGCTGTTAACTTCTTTTGACAGGATATGGCATATAATAATCATCTTTTAGGCGTTGGAGCAATGTTCGTTCTAGTTAAAATGTTGTCTTCGTCCTTCAGCCTGCAATGGAAGGTGTTTTTCTCCCTTATCGGCAATGGAGGGCTGATGCAGGTTCTTTGGTCGGCAAGAAATGTGCAACAAACTGAAGTAGAACAAGGACACGTTTGATGAGTTCTGTAACAATCTAAAAGAATGATCCATGGGGTATCCTATTTGCAGTTCTAAATGTTGGGGGTCACATCACAAGTTTCGATCTGCATCTAAAGCAACAAGTTTCAGTCTTTCTTCTAGATATTTTGCACAATTTCTTATATGCTCGAACTTCGAATCTAAAGTAACAACTTCAAAACTAAGTATCAAAATTTCATGCTTCAGTTCAGCAAGTTTACCAAATCGGTGAGGTATATATATATTCAGGATGAGCTGGTTCAGTCATCAAGAAACAACGGTATATTTTCCAAACACAAAATTTCTACCCTGAACAAGTATATTATTTACAGCACAATGCTGCAGCGACATGATTGTCTGCCCAATGCCAGATGATAATTGACAGAAAAATGAACAATTATGTCGGTAGCACCACGGCCAAGGGGCAATATTTCTTGATCAGTCCATTTGAAATATCTTCAGTTCTTCGATGTGGCAATGTCCCTTGACATTCAAAAATGTCTCCAGTAGCAATCTCTTTTGTCATTTGTCAACTGTTACACCGTTATTACATAAATCATCCGCATTAGAAGCAGGTGGAAATTGACAATAAGCTGTAAGGAGCAGTTGGTGAATTTCCTTGATTCTTCCGGATTCCTCATCTTTTCTATCCATGTCAATGAGGTCCTGTTAGCATCAGCAGAACAGAGATCAGACAGCGAGCATACTTCCCTAGACTTGCTTATCCTAGTCCTCGATAACAAAGAACAAAACATGACTAAGAACCCCTGTCATTTCAGCCGGCTACTGCATGGAGCCATCTGATTATTTTAACATAATAAAATAAGGGGAAATATACACAATTTATTAAACTCTGTACAAGAAGTAGCCAAAAGGTTTAATAAAAATTGGCTTGAAGCAGAACCAACCTGTGCCGAGAAATTATTGAAGATGATGTAAAACCGTTTTCTGCAGTATTCATTGAACAGAAGGGTCAAGATCAAAAGTAGAAAAGCTAAAATGGAAGCAATAGAAGACTTCTTGATGGTGAAAACTCCAGCAGCTATTATATGTGTCAGAAGTAATGAGAATACAGTGGTGTTGTGGACAATAGGCCATATTTGTCCTCCAGTTTCATATTTCGAAGAGTAAACGTTTAAAATCTGCAATTGCAATTAGGAATAAAGAAACACACAATAAGATACACTTGACAAGTCTCATCGATGCAACACAAACATAGAACCATATAAATGTCATCTAAATTCCATAGGTCATTAGAAACTTGTTTCCAACAATTACAGCATAAGATAAAATATGGTGAATACATTCTTTTTCATACAAAGGTCAGCCAAAATATGACATGCTGAAATTAAATTTCCCAGTAGACTAACATCAGATTTTGTAAGATTTGCAAACTTTGGAAAGGAACAATTATAAAAATCTCCAATATCTGATGAGACAATAACCATTGGCTGGAATGTTTGAAATCACATTCTTAGAAATGAATGATGCACACAACACTTGTCCAGTATGTTGTATTAGGATGGAAAGCAAAATTTATTGAACCTATGTTTATTCCATCCTTTATTTAGGTTGAGAAAAATTAACCTCAAATAAAGAGATGAAGTTTGACAATATGGCAAATATGATTATTCAAGTAGTGAAAAAGCACCTGGTTACGATACACCACATAACCGAGAAGGAAGTAAACCAGCAAGAATGGCAATATCAGAGGTGCCAATACAGAACATGTAAAACCAAGTAGGCCGAACAACAGCACTTTCGGAACTTCAGTGTGGTATGGAAAAGATGGAACAGCATGTGGATCATCCTTACACCTAAATACGTGTTTCCGCACAAAGTTATAGATTAGAGCATAAACTTGCAGAACCTCAGAAGATAGACTTGCCCATCCTAATGTAAGAACATAAGTAATGAAGAATGTTGCCTGCATCAGTAAAAACACAGAAGGATCAGGACCTTCAACCTTCACTGAACAGTTTTATCATCACAAACATTCTATCATAGATCGTCGCTGTATCTACAAAGATATACTTTAGTGACAAGCCACAACTCCAAAAAATCATGTTCCACATAATATTTCATCAATATGTGTAACCAGTTGTTTTATTGCTGCAGATATCATTGAATAAGTATATCAAACACCATCAACTAAATAGATACTGCATATAAAGTGATAAAACAAGGCACTTACCTGCTGAGGTACAGCTTGACCAAGCTCAGTAGGGATATCTTTTGGCCTTGAAATGGCATCAAACCGACTGATAACAGATCCAGAAAAAACATTCATAAAAAATATATTCCATATGTTGAAACATAATATTTTGCAACATGCACTGTTCTTCCTGCCACTGCGAGATATTGCTCCTCCAAGAGCAGAAAGGATCATCATTACTGGGGGCACAGTATAGAGGAAGAGCTGTAAAATGACACTAGGAAGATAACCAGACACAACTTTACTGATGAAATTCCTGCATATTGAGGAAGAAGATTCATCATTACATTTTTTATATTGAGATTGTAGAATAATATTCAATTTACAAATTAGATAGCAATACGAATGATAACTTAGTAATTCAATATGCAGGAAAATAAGCTAGTCATGTATGAGAGGTACAAGTCAAAGATTCTGGAACAGCCAAAGGAAGATATTACCACAGAAGTATTTTATGCTAGATGAATGGCCAAAATGAAGGAAAAACTTGCCAAGAAGTTGAAGAAAAGATTTCACTAATACCAAATTCTCAAGAGAACTGTTTCATTAATGACCATGAAGGTCCATTCAGAAGACAAAAAAGTACAAATTGCTGAACTTATGGATCTTGATTTTGTTACCAATTTCTTTGTCACTATCACCAACTTTTTTATGGATTCTCGGATCTATACAAAAACTAATAGTTGAAATCTGAGTGACCATGATTTAGGAGAAATTTGTTCTCTTACCGACTTGAATTTATCAGTTTTTGTTTCCATGCTAATCTCTTATGGCTTTTATTCTCATAAGATAAGGTATTGGCATTTCATTCCAGAAAGTTATTAGTTTTTTTTTCTCTTCTAGATTTTCCTGATAAGTATTTTGCACATGCAGGATGTTATCCCAGGTCCTTGCTACCACCACCTAAGGGCTAGAGCTTTACTACCTGAAACTTGCGACTAATTCTGTTTCTCGACGAGTACCTAATGTGACAAAAATAAATTCCAAAATACAAAACTGTTAGTAGAATACTTACTTCTCTAGTGTACCTTTAAGAAATGGGAACTTCTGTCTTAAAATCTCAAGCTGAGTAAGGCCTTGTATGAAAGCTACTGGGGGAAGGAATGCAATCATGAAACCAATGCTAGCCAACACACTTGCTATTTGGCGAAACCATATCTGCTTATATGGAAGCCACAAATTTGACCAATATACATCATATGGCTCCGGAGCCTGGTCTATTACCCACAGCATGGGGTTTGAAGATTGTAGAACCTTCGCAGCAATGATGGCAGCATATCGAGTTTTGAAGAAGACAAATGCAGCTGAACATTCCTGGTCATGATAGGAAATTTCGAATTTGTTAAACAAAATATAGCAATGCCCTTTTTATTTATTTTTTTTTTCATTTTCAATAAACTCCTCTAAAAAACCTCTAAAAGAATAAGCATAGTCACTAGAGGTACCCGAATTATTAAAAAAAAAAGCAAATCTGCTAATGAACATTACACAATTGTAATGTTGTTATAAACATTGACACATTGATATTGATACTTGCTGAGCTAAGAATTCCTTTTGAATCGTTGTCGAGGGAATCAATAATATGACGTTGAGCTAAGAATTCTTTCGATACTTGTTGAGTTAAGAGTTCTTTTTGAATTATTGTCGAGGGAATCATAGTATGATGTCCTGAATTCTAACTATTGACTTTTTTTATTAAGTAGAAGAAACAGAGAAATAATAAAGAAAGTGGAGAATATTGGATATGTGAAACAATAAAAAGCAGCAATGGAATTCATACCACACATATCATTCATCTTAACAATCGTCCAGATCAATAAGACGTTTCATGAAAATAAGTTAATAAAACTTGATATAAAATTAAATAACCACTATCACATTTTGCTAGTGATTTTTTTTGCTTCTGAAATGCCAAAAAAAAAAAGAAAATAACACCGAAGTTTAGGAATTTTCATTAATTTCCCTTTACCCTTCTACCTGAAAGTCATTCAACAAATGTATCACATGTAAATTCATCGGCATAAAAACTTCAAACTTAAAAAAAAAAACTTCAAACTTGCAGTTGAGAGAATACTATCATTGTATTTTAAATTCTAAGGTTAGTGTTAATAAGGATGACCTTTTGGTTATTATATATTTCTGGTGTAGCACAACTTGTCTTCTTCTCAACAAGCTCAAAGTGATCATGGTATAACTGAAAGTTACTGGATCCACAAAGGCCACACCTGTATAGAGTAGGTCTATGTTTGTGGCCCAAAGAAGTGACCTTTAAGCGTACGAACTTCTTATAGGCCTTCTCAGCATTGGACTGCAAAGGTGAGCTTGAAAAATTAGAAAGTCTGGTTCATTTGGACATCAATAGAAGGACCCAGAATCAAAACAAACCAAGAAGAAAACAGGCTTAATAACAAATTCCAACTATGGACATGAAATTAGGTTTCAATAGAAGGGTCAAACGAAATAATGCTCTTGTTAATATATCAAATAGAATATTCTAATTGTCAATATCAAGTTATCACTTGAGAATGGGATATGCCTTTTATGTGTTTACATATTTCTCATGACATTATACATTATTCCAAGCACCAAAAAGCTGCAAGTTTTCTCAACAAAAAAAGGAAGCAGCTTTGCATCATATAATCAACTTAAAGATGTAGATTTACTAACCATCATGACGAGAAACCCAATTATCTAAGTTCCAAGGAATTTTGGAACGCGCTCCAGTATGTCTTATATTTACAGAGGACTAGTACTTCTCTGAGATAGGTTCGCCAAAAATATACATATACTTAACCAGTGAGAGTTGGCTCAGATGGTAGCGGGATCTGAGCCCTAGGAGTGTGGGTGCTAGTTCCAAGCAAACACTTTCCTGGGAGATGCCTAGTAAACTTGCATTACCGGTCGACCCCTTCTGGCAGGGTTTCACCCTCCAAAAAAGCTATACACATACCTTAGGTAAATACATATGTATCATGCATCAATAACTATGTCGAGTAAAAGAATAAACTCAACATTTCATAGAGGAAAGAACATAGACCGAGGATAAGAAAGCAAGGCAGATATTGAGCTGAACTAAATCTCTATAAAGGTGTGGTAGCCTTTTTTGTGATTGCTTCCTATGTTCAAACATAACAAGAAATTTAATGTGATACTTCAATCCTAAGTCCAGTATGAGTTACATAGAGCAAAAGCACAAGTAATAGTTTGTCCAATAAAAGAACCAAAATGATGTGATCAGATGTTGTTCTCTACTATGCTAATTGTTGATATATATAGATCACGCAAGAGCAAAGTGGAGACAACTTATCAGTATGTGATTGCAACAAATTAAGAAGTATGTGTACTATACAGTTTGTCACGTCATGAATGCAATAGACACAAAAAAGAACCATGCATATTTTGTGCATGCTCAGTTATATAACAAAATGTATTTGACACTAAATATTCTTGAAACTTTGAAGTCAGAGTATATAACACATTCCCCTTGGACATATATCATGTAAGTATAGACTTTAAAGCATGAATTGCGATGTAGTAAGAAAACTCAAAATTGCAATCTTCTAATTCTAACATGACAAGACATTTCCTCTACAAAAAAATGACAGGAATTTCATGAAATTAGGAAATATCAAACAACTATCGCACCATAAGTTTTTGAACTTTCCCAGTCCGATAAATCAATTGGTGTGCCAAGTAACTTGTTCCATGATAGCTTGTGAAAAAGTTTCTAATGGTGTCAGTTAAAGGTTCTTCTTGCAACTCTGGGACAGCACGAACAAGGACCGAGAACTGACTCGGATTGGGAAGGGCTCCATTAATATGAGCTAACCTCATTTCGGAGATGGCCTTGTATTCCTGTAACCTCAATGAACACAATTCAGAAACACTTGAAAGTTATGTTCCAGAAGTTCGATGTGAGAAAAGCAATTGCACTTCAAAGATCTCCTTACAAAATAAAGAAGAATACAAGCTGAGCATGTAATAATGTACAATGCGCCACAGTGAACCCACAATCTGCAATTTAAAAAAAAAGACATTATTAATTCAACAACATGGAATGTGAGCAAACTCCAGGATTTATAGCTTAGTCTAGATAAAAAAACTTTACTGATAAATTATCTCAATTCATAATTATGCAACAAATATCATCTACTTAATTTGTTAATCATTGCAAAAGAGCAATGAGCATACATCATATTTCCCTCAATACAAAAGACATCAAGTTCCTAGATGAAAGTATGCAACTGTTTAACAACAGAATATGTTACCTTTTATATCATTTCTATACAGCATGTCATCCAATGTGAGAGAAAATTTTCATAGTAGCGTGCAATGCTCATGCAATTTATTATTTATGACATTTGGATTATATTCAATGATTGACGTTACTGCTTAGCTCTTAAGATATCTCAGCGGTATAAAATTACATAATGTGGAACATACTTGAACATATCGGATTGATCTTTATAATTCACTTTTTTCCCCAACTGATGCAATGTGCAAGAAATAAAAAAAGGTTGCTTGCTCTCTAAGTTGCTTAATGGGTGTCTCTTGTGTATGTTTATTAGCATACAAAGTCCTGTTAATGTAGCATATAAATTATAGGGGGTAGGGAGCATGAGCGCACTTTTAGTGTAGTGTGTGTAGCGCAACAGAAAGTAACGACACTATGTGTACAAAAAAAATTGAACATTGTTCATTTGTACAGAAAGTGTCGTTACTTTCTGTACAAGTGTGCTACATATTCTTTTTTCCCTAAATTATATTATAGTTCAATGATAAATAGATAAGTTCTTTCCTTTACTCTAATTTATAACAATGACAATGATATGGCCAATCATATAGCGATGTGAAGTTCAAGATTTACAAAAAAGTGCAAGAATGTAGACCACTTGAAGGTGACCTTCAAAAACTACATGATAATGCACATGATCCCTACTCATATAAAGTGTATGCACAAATCAGCAAGATACAAAATAAGGACATGAACCATTTAGCTATGCCAAAGCATGAACGATAAAAAAATCCCAAATAGAAAAATGATGACTAAATGAAAAATATCCTACCCCTGGGATCCATCTATTACATTTCCAATTGTAAATACATCCAGTGGCTCCAAACGAATATTCTGGTGCTGCATTTTCGTCCCATAGTAGTTTACTGGAAGCACACCAAAAATGCAGACCAATGCAGCAATGGAGAAGACACGTATACTGTATAAATGATGTCAGAAAACTTAGGTACATTAGTAAGAATATTGTGCTTTCTCTGTTCTGCAAGATAGAAAGTAACAACAGTCGGTAGTCAAGCATGAAGCATTTAACACCAATATCTTTATCAATCGTATGAGTTCATTTTTTATGAATTTTTTCCCACCTTCTCATGTCTGAATCAAGTAGATATAGTAAATCTACATATGATATTCATTAAAAATATGGACAGATATTCCATAAATTGTATTATTTTCTAGAAAAACAAGGCGAATGAATTTTGAAGCATGATTTGCAATCTAACCACATTCAAGAATGGGACACCACCAAACTGTGGTCAAAGAATGAAAAAGTGTAGTACATGTAATGATGCAATCATCTTTGATAATAGTAAATGTCCGAAGTTCGAATTGAAGAAGGTACTTAGCTTATGAACTCAACTCATGGCATTAGTTATCATGAAATGGCATAACACACATTACTTTAAACTGAAGATAATTAGCATTAGAATTGAAGAAAAAGTTCTAGATGCAATTTGAACACACCTGAAAATAAAAATTCTAAGGAAAACAACCGCATCCATTCCAGCAAGTGAGAGGATCTCTTCTTCTGAAACTTCCCAAGCCTTCATTATCCAGCTTGCAGAGGGCATTAGTATTTCGCAAGTGGTAAAGTCCCGGAGTCTACTGCGCTCCTGGGCGAGCCGCCGACCAAAGTAGACATAGGCATTGCCTGGCTGCTTCCTCAGGATGGAATACAGGCTCAAGAATAGAATACACAGGCCGATGTTTATACCTGCAGAAGTGAGAAGGGCAGAGATGTTCATCTCTGTCTTCTACCGACTGAACATTTGAGCATCGACTACTTTCGAAAATCCTAGTTTATGAAAATAATCACCAAATGTCATCGTCTCCTGTGCATCCAAATCAGTATTATAAGATAACAAATTTATCGAGGGATGTAAACAAAACAAAATTACAATTGTACTAACTTGGAAAAAAATGATATCATATGGATGCAATGAATCAAAAAATTATTTGCATTTTTATGACAACCAACAGCAGATTGCAACCTAAACGATGAATAGGAATAATTAGGAACAACATTCCAAGAAAAAAAAAGTAAAAGAATTGAGAAAACCTGAGTTTTGACAGACAAATTTGACAAATATCCTATGCATATGACACTACGGATTGAATCACGAATCGTAGAACATGGAAAGTTCATGACTAAATATAATTTGGGGAAAAAATCATGGACAAACCTGAAGGCGGAGATGAACCAAGATTCGTCTCCAATGAAATAATTTCACGAAAAAACTAATCAAATCAAGATAAGATTTTTTTGTAAATGGAATCGTTAGTAGTCATTATTACAAGAATCAAATGGTGAACGGAGGAAGAGGCGATGAAGCGACGAGGAAGAGGAGAAGAGAGGAGAGAGCGAGGGAAAAGTGGAGGGAACCAACAGATGGTTCAAGTTATTTAGGCCTGCTCGAGATGACTTGGCATTTCCTTTTTCCATTGTTTTTTTATATATCGTCAGTTGGGTCTCTAATTTCTATTATGTACCAAGTTTGAAGTTTGTGTACCAAGATTATTTTTCGTAGGATTTATTGTAGAGATAAAGCAACAAGGATAAGAAGTACATTTTAGCCTTTGAATTGTAAATTTTAAAATTGATAAAAAGTATCATCTATTACATTTATTATTAATTATGCATTAGCGAGCAACGGCGGAGTGGAGTGAGGAACCAACTACAATGGGTTCCCAACTTAAAGTTAAAAAATAATATTTTAATAATTACAAGTTTAAACTTTTTAAAATTAAAGATAGATAAACTAGAAGGTGAAATAAAATTTCATGTTTTGTAATCATTGTGCTATGAAAACACTGACAGATACACACACACATATATATATANATGGATTAATAATATAACATAGTAAAGACAAATGATGGGACTCGTAAAGGTGTGAATAAAGAATGTTAAGAAGTCATCAACTATTCTAATTCGGGATGAATTAGTTGTCTACCAGCACCATAAACAAGTGAGCAACATACTTAATGATATGATACACAATATACACTATTTAAATAGTATAGATTCAACTATTCAAATAATATGATAGATTAGGATACACCTCCATTAAATTTTATGATAAGTATGAAGCTATAACATTTATGTTAAATTAGATGTGTTATCTATAATCATAAAAGATAAGTCAATAGAAAGAATAATATTTTAATATTTATATTCTTAATATTCTTTCTCATTGGTCTAGCCTAAAGTTCAATATGTAAATAATTAAGGAAAAAAAGAGCAATGATATTTGAACTCATGACCTATGACTCTCATATCATGTTAAATTATATTTACTATTAATAATCATAAAAGCTTAACTCGATAGGAAGAATAACATCTTTATATTTATATTCTTAATATTTTTTAATATAAAAATATCAACATAATATTTTTTCTATTAAGATATTTTAAAATAAAAGAATACCTAATAGATATTCTACTCACAAATAACCCCTCAAATAAAATGTATAATAATAAAATACAAATCATCATAAGAGAAAAATAAGATTGTGAAAATTTTGAAACTTATGCAACTTTTGAAGAATAAAAGAGTTATTATTATAGTGTTAATAACAAAAAGTTGAAGAGCAAAATAGCTAAAAATTTAGTGGCATTAACCTTTTTGGAGTGCATCATATTTTATCTAGTTTTCATTTATTAATATATCTTTACTTTTTTCAATTTTCATTTATTCTCCTTATTTCTTCTCCTCCCAAATTTATTCTTATTTCCAATTTTATTTTTGTTAATTATTTTACTTTTATAATGTTTATTTTAATTTTATAATAAATTTTCACTTTGATTTGATTCCTTTCTAAATTTCAAATCGAATCAATTTTTTGATTGATGCCTCGACTTTTTCTGGTTTGAGTAAGTTTTATTTGGTCCAAATCTCTTTTACTAAAATCTAACCGAATCCAAAGTCGATTCACAATTGACCGATTGAATCAACCCGATTTTAATAACATTTGTTAAAAAAAAGTTTATGAGTCAAATGGAGGGGTGAGTTATATATACTTCTAAATTTTAAAATTTGCATTCCATCGAATTGGTGAAACTAGGGTGAATGAGCTTTTTCTAAACAAAATTATCCTTTTCAATAATTCTTTTATGATTTTGCCCGAATTTATTGAAAATGGTATTCTTCTTCAGAAGGTAGAGAGAACATTTGACGAAATTTGAACGTTCATTTATTGATTTATCTTTTTCATCTTATTTTATAATTATTTTGTAATATCAATTATTTATTTTTATTCATTCACATTTATTTTTTTCTCGTGCTAATCTTTTACCATAATATTTTTTAATCCATTGAACATCATAATAATTTTTTTTACTATCATGTTTATGTTTTCAAGTGCCTATAATTTTCTCAATGTCATTTTTTCTCGTGTTGTTAATCTTGGCATGCTTCTTTAAATGAAAAGACAAATGAATATATAATAAAAGATAAAAGTAAATTTTATTCAAATTAATAATTTATATTTATAAATTTTATTCAAGCTAGTTCTGATTTAATTTACTTTATACATCATCATAATTTTTTATTCAAATATGAGAATAATAATAATCCATCACATTTCACCTCTTCATCTCATACTTCACCATCTTGTTCCACCCATTGAATAGTTAATTTCCAAAATGAAGTTGTAAGTTTAGATTATCTATAATCTAAAAAAACTTGTAGCTAAAAAGACTACTCATAATATTCAATTATAATATGTATATTATGTTATTTTGTGTGAAACAAATGTTCGGATTAATAACGACTTACTTGTACGTACCATAAATAATTACTTATTGCACCATAGTTACAAATTATTAATATTGTATAAAGCCGGGACGGAACTATCCCCACCCTAAAAAAATTGAAGTATATATTATTATATATATGGTACACTATATATATTTCTGGGGAATTATACATACATACATATATATATATATATATATATATATATATATATATATATATATATATATATATATATATTTTATTTT